>JAPDOI010000947.1:0-248598 GCA_029168955.1 Aplectana chamaeleonis | reverse complement strand
TTTCTACATGTGCGCAAAGTTCAATGAAGTTTATATTGAATAAAGAGCTCAAAAAATTTTAACTAAAGGTGTCTGAATGGAAATGAAAATGGGGAAACTGCGGGCGAATTATGCTGATCATCGAGGAGGAAAATCGTCATATTAGAGGGGTTGTGCGCGTAGAAAACCATAGTTGTTTTCATATTCTGTATAGCTTGGCCTCTTTTACGAGAGAAAATGTCGGACGAGTCCCTAAAAAATCTTCATTTGTAAAGGAAAACCAGTTTGAATACACTGTAAAAATGGCTTGAAGTTCGCGCTAAAATCGTTTTTGAAGTTTTCCTGCATGTGGAGTTTGGGTCATAGTTGTTTTAGTGTTGTTTGGCAGTCCCATCATCATTCTATGAGAAAGTGGTAGATGGTGGACCAGAAGTGCTAGATGATCGACCCCATAGCAACTTTCAGCTGGCCGTAGCTTTTAAAGGCAGTGTTCACGATAAATCTCATATTCGATTTTGACTCAAAAATGGGGTTGCGCTCAGAATAAGCTAAAATAGCTGTTTGTAATGTTCTGGGCGTAGACGAGCTTACGGGCCCTGCTAGTTTCCGCAAGTGCGCGTTAATGGCGAAATGTGCGCGAATCGAGCGGGCTGAACGTGGCGGAGTTCCTTGGCAATTTACCATTGAAAACGTCCGCGGCGCCACAAAAAAAAACGTTCGTGAGGACGGGGCGGGCGGGCTAAGAGCAGGCGTACTGGGCTAACGAAGTCTTTTCGCCGTCGTTTTTATCGATTTCTGGCCCATTTTCGCTGCTTTTTTACCCTATCACCTCTAGCATCTGCCAGCGTAGTATTTCACACTAAAACTTGAAAGCGTGATTCATCGTGAACACTGCTTTTAGAAGCTGAAATAGGCCTCGGCTGATATCTGAGCTAGGTATGGGTGTGTAACAGGGGTGTGCGTAAATGAAATTTCGAATTTCGTAAATCGTAAAACGTAAATCGTAAACCGTAAACAGCAATCGATAACAATAACCACTGAAAATATGGTATGATTAATGTGGTGAAACAAGAGAAACTACGTACTGTCCACTGTTTCACGTACTAAGTACACATTAAGCTGCGTTCAGTATTTGACAGCTAACCATGCTTAAGGTGTATGGTACACTTTGTCGCTGTCATAAGCGACAGGCATAAAATCTAGCACAAATCGCGGTTGGACCGCTTTGGCCAGCGGCATCGGTGGCCGTAGGAACAATTATGGCGCGTCAGCCGCAGCGACGTGTCGCGGAGGGCTGATCGGCACGGATCGGGAAGATACTTCGCGTTCGCTGTTGAAGGTTGGCGCGAATTCGGTGCACCTGTGTTATAGCATATGGCGCCGAGTTTGCGCCAACCTTCAACAGTGAACGCGAAGTCTCTTCGCGATCCATGCCGACGGTACTTTAAATGTGCCGAAGCCTGTCCCTGTGCAGCGCACTGTGAATGGGACAGGTTTAGCAAGAGCGGGAGCTCCGCGACAACCGGTCGCTGTCGCTGTGCAGCGAGCAGCTCCTGCCCAGATCCTGAGAAACCGCAAGTCCGATTCAGCTGTCCGCGTATCTGCTGGGTAACAGAGCTGCAATCATACTCGTGATGCCCTCCTGAAATGCTAACGTCGTTGTAAGCGTTAAGCCGAAATCACCGTATCTAAGCGATTCTCAACAGGCGAATTTGAGAACTCCTCCCATTTGCTTGCGGAACCGCAACACCGGATTATACATACAGTCGGCAGGGATCGCACTCATATGCTGCTTCCACATTATATACTTCGAGTTTCCTACTGAAGGTTGGCTCAAACTCGGTTGTACGTACGTTGAAAAATATGGCACCGAACTTCGTTCCAACCTTCATTAGAGATCGCAAAGTATCAGTCCGATCAGTATCAACTCTATATTATCTAGAGCACAGTATAGGTCACCCAGTACATGTTGTTATTTTTCCTATATCCACTAAATCACTTTGGCAGAATCGTAGCTTTATGAGTAGACGATACTGTAGATTATCTAAGACAAACGTAAGCACAAAAAACCCGCTTTCTAGTTTCTGCCGCTTTGTGTAGTTTTGGTCCACATAGTTAAGGAGTATAGCCGATGTGCTTCACCAAACGATCGCATTTGTGAGAGATAGCAGGTTCAGAAGTGCGGCTAAGATAAGCATTTGAACTAGGGCTCGCGCCTTTCTCAAGTGTCCGTTTCCCTGCAGGATCGAAAAAAATTAACTAGAGGAAAACGATTTTTAGCCTTCAAACTTTTGGGATAAAAAGCGAATCCTCGTGATGATTTCCGTGATTGTAGCCGTGATCTCCTCAAAAAGGCGGACCAAGAGCTAACTATTTGAAGCAATTCTTTGATTTATTAGACTGCCTCCTGCTCCATGTTTCGACGCTAATCTAGTGTATGGGAATCAGAAAAGTTGATCTTATTGAACAACTCGACAACGTAGCTCCTCGTGAAGAGTGATTTTTAGATTGCATTGCGTCGTAGGCGACTGTTAGCCAGCGCCTCCAACTCCGATCGTATGTCCCGGGCGTTATAATGATAGAATCACGTTAAAGGAATGGTATAAGGGATCGTGCTGTAGTTAACACGCCTGCTATTGACCCCATCTCCTGATCAAAAACATTAGTATACGCAACGTGGGATTAGAGCAGGTCAATTGGAGATGTCTTGTGATTTACTTCCATTGCATGTTTTTTTATTTACGAAAATTTACGATTTGCGGTCCAAAATGTCGTAAATCGTAAACCGTAATTACGCACACCCCTGGTGTGTAATCGCACTGATATATTGCGTTCCCTATTGTGCGGTAGCGCAAGCTCGGTGCCTGCATGATATATCACGTGGCACCTAGTTTACACTAACCGTCGATAGGAATCGCCAAGTATTAGCACGATCCGAGCATACTGTACACTCGCTGCCCCATACCTCGGTGAATTAAGGAGACTCGCTTTAGTTCCCAAGTGTTACTTCCCCGTCGTTGTTCCCCCGGAAAATAGCCGTTAGACCCTGAAGCCAGCTTCCAAAATTATCAATTCTTTCATTTTTATTTAAAGACTTCCCTAAGTCGTAAATGATTCCTAGTGTATCCTTTCAACTTTTTTGTGCTTAAGCTATTCTTTTTTCGCATTCCGATTTCATAAATATGCGCAAAAATATGTAATGGAGCTGTTGCGGGAACGAAAAAGTCCATTCGGCTGTCACATCTTCATGTACCGTCTGAATGGCTGAATGGAAGAGTAAATATTTTTTTATGTCGATTGAAAAAGTCGACTTTTTATTCGAAAAGTCGAGCATTCGAAAAAGTGGGATTTTCGACTTATCCGAAAAAGTCGATCATTCGAAAAGCGGGATAAATTCCGGATGAATCGAAAAAGTCGATCATTCGAAAAAATGTGTTTTCCGACTTATTCGAAAAAGTCGATCATTCGAAAAGTTGAAATTTCGGCTAAATCGGAAAGTCGATCATTCGAAAAAGTCTTATTTTCGACTTATTTGAAAAGTCGATCATTCGAAAAAAATTCCAATTTGCCCAAGTATACTGTCATACTACACAAAAATTAGCGGAAATTCAAATTCTCTCCACAACCTAATACGTTCCGAATTTTTTTTTTGCATTCAAGAGCCAAAATCCGGAGCTGTGTGAAAATTTTCGAAAAACGGGTTCAGTAAGCAAATAATCCAGGCATTCAATGTCCTCCCATTGACCAATTTCTTTCTATACAATATTTTTCCTTCAGCCAGTTTGGTTACACCCCTTTCTCATTTTATTATTGAACGATGCCCGTCTGACCTGCGCTTCTGTTGCAGTTATTAGCGCTTAACGCTACTCGACCTTTTCATTGCTTAGATTAGCTGCACTCACACCTCGAAATTGCCGTCGGAACCACCTACCACCTGCCATATCAAGCTGCATTTCCGGTAGGTAATTTGGGATTGTTATTAGGTGTCAACCTAATGAGATTGAAGATTTCTTTACTCCGTGTTTGTTGCATCTTGTAGGTGCATACGCCGGCATTATATAAATCAGGTGTTATATGGCCGAGAGCTTTTCGAAGACGCCCAAGTAGTAACTGTTTTGTTCTTGAAGAGGTAGCTTTACACAAGAAGTTCTCAACTGTTAGGATTCTACACCGCCAACGCGTAGCTAAATGCCTCACACGGAAACCAGAGATGCCCAGGGTTTCGGAGGCATCTAGTCTAATTTTGACACGAGAATTTACGTAAATTACGGAAAGTTTAGCCTCATTAGGCGAAATTTTAGCAACAGCGGCCGCATATTCTACGCTTATTCTCGTTGCAGCACTCGGTCGATCGACCCACCCAGTCTTGATCTGTACTAGAAAGACGATCCCTGCTGCGATCAAGCGCATCGCCGTTTCTTCCCCACGGTCTGCAGCATCCCAGCGGCTAAAATTGGCTCTAGCAAGGTCTTTCAGAGAGCGCACCCACAGAGTGTCAAGTTATTCGTGCGCTGACTGGGCCAGGACTGATAGAACGGCATCACTGCGTTCCGCGTAGCCAACGCGGGTTAAGATTGCATTTCAACACAGCCTGCCGCTAAATCCGTAGATTTTCCCTACAGAATTACAGCGAAAATATACGGGGTTAGCGTCAGAGAGAGCAATGTTTCTAATTTAGCCTTCGTTTTTTTCCGTAGAACACGCGCAGATTTTGCACCCTTGTAGCCTCGACACAAGAATATGCGGGTTTTAGCTATCTTAGCTACATAAAACCCTTAAATTCTTGCTACATGGAATGGAGCGGCGTTTCAGGCCGCGCCCTCGGAGGCATCTCGCTACGCATTGGCAGAGTAGTTTTGTGAAGTTTAGGTGCGAAGAAAAATAGAATGGCTCAAGGTGTATGCAAATATTGAGGTTCAGATTCAGATGGATAACTTTGCATTTCAAAAATTCAAAAATCCGGTGACAGGAGAGACATGCGGCCGAAACGGCGCAAAAAATAGGTCACAGGGTCTTTGGTCGATTTTTCAAAATTAAAACTGTTTTTCCGATAGGATCCCTTCGTTACGAAGACTTCAAAAAATCTCATTTCACCAAAAAAGGCAAACGGCATACTATGCTAGCCCAAAGCAAGGGTTTTTGCACAATAGGAATATTTTTTAGCGGGATGAGTCGATTTCCAGCTCGCAATGGGAAAAAATCAAGTGCACGCGGAACTTCAAGGGCCTATGTATTTATGTATCTTCTATTTCGAGGCCAAATTTACTCTGTTTCTTCGCGCGCTTGTGCGGAGCGAGGGGAGAGACCGCGAAAAGATGTGGGTAAGATTGAGACGCAGCATGCGCGTGCAGCCGCACGCGCTAAGCGGAAATACAGCTTACCGCAATGTTTAAAGGACACGATGGTGCGGTTGCGGTTACACGCTTAAACTACGGTGGAAAACCTGGCCCTCGGTCAGATTCATTATTGATCGACAGCACAGATGATTTTCTGGGTGAGTTGCAGTTTTTCTTTTCGTTTCTCGTTTGCTTCGGCATTATTTTTGTTTCCCACTGTTCAAATATTGCGAATAGGGGCTATTCATAGTGTGTGAGGGAAATTAGCAGTTGGTTCGGACTTTGAGAATTCTTTTTTAAAATTCTGTTTTAAAATCGAAAAATGGCGAATTCCTCACGCACACTAAGAAAAGCCCCTGTTAGTAATATTATAAGAGTCAGAATTAAAAATAAAGCAGAAACAAGCGTGAATAAGATAGAAAAACCGTAACTCATCCCAAAAATCAGCTGTGCTTTCGATTGATAATGAAATTTGGCAAAGAGTCAGGTTTGTCGCCTAGTTTTAGTGTGTGACCTGAACCGCACCATGTCCGGAGATTATTAAGTCTTTCTTGCTCTAATGAGTCTGGGCGGAGTAAGCAGCGGAGCGGTCGGTGATGGCAAAATATGACAGTGATAGGAAGATTTTGACATTATAAGCCCGATAAGCCTTGCTTCGACTGGCGCAAAATATACTTCGGAGACTCGAAAACTTCTTGGAATAATCGAGTTTTGACTTAGTCGATTTTTGGAAATTTCGAATATTCGAGTTTTCGACTAAGTCGATTTTTGGAAATTTCGAATAATCGAGTTTTCGACTAAGTCGATTTTTGAAAATTTCGAATAATCGAGTTTTCGACTAACTCGATTTTTCAAAATTTCGAATAATCGAGTAGTCGAATTGACTCGATTTTTCGAATAATCGAATGGTCAAGTTTTCGACAACTCAGTTTTTCCAATTTTCAAAAATTGAGTTTCTGTAGCACCTTATCTCGACTATTTTGATTTGGCGTTTTTCATTGCCAGATATACTCTTAATCAATATCTCGGAGCAGTAGAAAAAAAACCACATTTTACTGCTCCGAGATATTGAATAAAAGTATATCTGGCAATGAAAAAGACCATCTTCACACAGTTAGACGGCCGGAACCAATACTCATGTATTAATGTCGATTAGCAATATCCATCGACCAAAGCCGAAAAGCTTCAGAAAAACAAAATCAGAATTCATCTTTGGAGACCATAACTATGGGAAAAGCCGGAGCTGAGTTTAAAAATAATAAGCCAGGGCAAATCGTAGTCTACTTCTAGATCATCCAAACTCATAGTGGAATCTCCATCATCATATTCAGTCTCTTCGGCTAGACGTCAGCTGTTTTCTTCGCCTTTTTAGCCTTCATGGCCTTTTTCATCTTCTTGCCCGATTTCTTCCACGGAGAGTGCAGTCCCTCTTCCGTATCTGCGAAGCTGTGCTTCTGTTGCCACAAAACAAGCTGTTTGTTTTCTGGATTTGCCTTTTTTTCTAGCAGAAAGGAGGATAAATCCTTGCATCATAAACAAATTTGAAAACCAAAAGTTTCGATTTCACTGCGACGTTCCGCTGGTCCAAATGCATTGAAGCCTCATGCATGCTTCTTTTCTCGAGCAAAGTGAAATAATTGACCGTCAAGTATCAATTTCCAGGCTATCACGACCATCTTATTATCTCTGATGATTTTATCGGTATGCTCAATCTAAGGATTGAGGAATTTTGGCGTAAATCAATGCCGGCAACACATTCTTGAATGTTCTTTTGAAATCAGAATATTGGCTTTCTCTCTGAACTCCTCTTTGAAAACTAGTATTTTTTTCTTGGCTGATTTGACGATTTTCGTCCTTACAAACGACTGCCTTTTATCACCTATTGAGAAGCCAAAATTTTGTTTGGTTTTTTATTGTTTCTCTGCGAAATTAGGGCTTTTCCTTCCTATGGTTTTAACTGGAAATATTTCGTTTCTTGACAGTGCTGAGCACTTAGGAACAGTAGGCACAGATCACACTGATACTTTGAGTCCCTTATTGTGCATTATATGGTAACATATCGGAAGCACACTGCACGCGGTGTTTTGTTGATATGTTGCATGTAACTTGAAAGACCTGAGATAAGTCGCAAGTAACTTACATCGGCTTAGATATAATAGAAGTTACTTGTTTTCGACCTTTTATGTTACAGGTAACTTGTTTTCATTTTTCTGAGCATGTCGAAATTTGTATATTTCCACCTCAAAACTCCTTGTAACGAACTGATCAGACAGCCCTTTCAGCAGAAACCTATCAATTTATAATTGTACGTAACCAGTAGACACACGGAGAGTGCTAGCGTATGCTAGAAAGCTCGCCAGAATTTTCACTGATCAAAATAATCCATTTTCGAAACCGTACCACAAAAATGCAATGCTCGAAAAAAGACAAAAAATATAAAGTAAACGGAAAGAAATAAAATTATTTCAGTTAAAAATAATGAATAGAAATATGCATTCTCTATTTCAGAGCCAAATTTACTTTGTTCCTTCGTGTGCTTGGGCGAAGCGAGGTTTGAGACGCAGAAAAAGCGAGAAAGCGCATAGAAGAAGGGGACGTAGCATACGCGCGCACACGCACGTAACCGACGAAAGTAAATTTAACTTCAGAACAGAGGATATTTTGCTTTGATTTCTATTCCTCACTTTCTTCAAGAGGCCTAGGACAAGGGTAAGGATCATATGCAAATCTCGCCCTCAAATTTGGAATTGATGCCCTAAATGTGAGAAAAAATCCCCGTTGCACACTTGCTATAAATAAGGGCCGAGTAGTGCAAAATTTTATTGACATTCTAGGACGAGCATAAATATTGAGTATTGAGGAAAATTGTTGGGAAAGGAAATTCATTTCCGTTTATCGCACGCGTGTGTGCTGCGTCAAACTTTCACCCATACTTTCTCGCTGTCCCTCCCCTCGCTCCGCAGAAGCGCGCGCGCAGGAACAGAGTAGATTCAGCTCTGAAGTCGAGGGTACTCAAATTGACTTGAACATAGACTTCTGGCCTGACTCTTCTTTCTTTTGACCTCGTCCTTTTTTTAAAGATCGGTATACTTTTCGGAGAAAAAAATCACCCTTCACGCCCACCACAAGGCTGTGAAAAGCTATTTCGAGGTCTTTTCCACTTCCAGTGTTTCTTGGAACATTCCATTCCGTTTTCGAGATTGAGGACCGGGAAACGGAGGAAAATAGCGCTACACGGTCTACGGCTGTAGGTTTCGGCAAGGCTGTATTACGTTCAAGGGCATCGTACGCGCTGAAAATCATTGCCAGCTCTCTGGGCTCAAGCGAACATCTGAGCATGACTGAGATCGTTCGCATGGTTGGGCTATGTGGAGGTGCGCAACACAAAATTATGGCAAGAAATATGCGTATGCGGTGGGAATCTGAACGCTTTCGATGGAAAATTTTCAGGTGTCGTTCATACTTCCGCCGCCGAGTGATGCGGCACAGTGTATTTCTAGAATATCGATCAGGCGGCGCCGCACGATCAGGCCTTGCCGCATCGCTCGGCGTTGGAACTATAAATTATGCATCCCAGCAGTGTTCACTCTGGAGAAGAAGAGTTTGTAAAGGTTCTTGGCCGTATACACGTATTCCTCTACTTAGTGGTCCAACCGTCAGGAATCACCGGAAAAGGTTCACTGATTATCGGAAATCAAGTTCAGGATTTCGACATGATATTTTTTACGTGTTTCGAAAGTCGGGAGCCAAACGCCCGCATATTAAAATGCAGCCCTCGGTGCGCGAAACGCGGGAAATTTCTTATTATTGTGGTGCGCGCGAAGCGCGCACCAGATTTGGTTTTGAACCGGCCACGCGCGCAACCCGTTTTTCAAAATCTAAGTTCAGGCTGAAGGTGGAAGTTAGCTCTAAATTTCATTGAAAGGAGCGCAAAAAGTTGTCTGTAATGCTCAAAAATGTTTTAGAATGGTTTCCTATGATTTGAGCAATTTTTGAAAAACGGCAAGTTTTCTCTGTTAGTCTCCTTTTTTTCAGACGGCGTTCACGATCTTGTGCTACCAGTTAAAATTGAGCTAGGGAGCTCATTTTTGGATAGAGGGCTGGAAATGGATGCAGGTCGCTCCTATTCCAATTTGAACTCGATACGTTGAAGGGTACCTCAAAATCGTGGGTTTATATACTAAATTAGCCGTGGAGCACGAAAACTGCTTTTTTCTGCTGCGGCTGTGGAGACCGGGGTGTGTAGTTGAATTTGCAGATAAGTACTGAACTTGTCAGAATTCGTACTCATGACACGTCATCGATCGATAATCAATATTATCGATTTTCGTGCTTTTTGCACAAAATGCGGCGAACAGTAGTGATTGCTTTTGGAATTGGTTTTCTTGGTTGAGGAATTTTTCTCATCAGTCATTATCGATGAATACCGAACAATAATAGTGATTTTTTCGCCTGTTGCACATAATGCCGCAATGATTTTTGATTGTTGATGGCTATAAGTCATTTTTTTTGGGAAATTCTGTTCATCATGCAAGATCAAATATTTATGATCAATAATATCGATTTTTTACTTTTTCGACCAAATGCGGCAATGAGTTTTATTTTTTATGGTTGTAAGTCATAGGCTTCAATAAATTTACTCATACGACAATATCGTCTGTTAGATGTTTCATCATTCCAAAATGGAAATCGTGGAGCAAAATTGAAGTCAGAAAGGGAACCTTTGGGGAAAATATGTGAAATTTCTGAAAATTTAGCTTCCTGGCGAAAGCGGCGATTTGGCAATGTCATTTAGAAGTCAAAAAAAATTCGAAAGTATCTTGAAATATCTTTCAAAAATGATTTGGCGTAAAATAGCCTGGAGTAATAAAAAAGCAGGGAAATGAAGTGAAATAACCAAAAAATTCGATTTGGTGGTCGATCATTTCACAAGCTTCTCCTTTAGCTTATCAAAATGAAATCAAGCGCGCAACGGAAACATGAAGCCGTTTTTGAAAGCTGTAGTATGGGAAACAGCATATGTCATGCTAAGCTCTGGTACATCCCTAGTGACCTGTTGATTTCGATTATCACCAGCAGCGGAGCGGTGGGCATCGGTGAAATGTAACTAGTAATAAGGAGGTTTCGACGAAAAAGCCACCGCTCCGCGCTGTGATAACCGAAAACATGAGTTCACTTGGAATGAAACAGGGTCTAGGTGAAGGCAACGACGCTCCATTCCACATCGTGCTTGATTTCGTTTTGATAAGTTTAACGGAGAAGCTTGTGAAATGATCGACCACCAAATCGAATTTTTTGGTTATTTCACTTCATTTCCCTGATTTTTTATTACTCCAGGCTATTTTACGCCAAATCATTTTTTAAGATATTTCAAGATATTTTATAAATGTTTTTTTTTTACTTCTAAATGACATTGCCAAATCGCCGCTTTTGCCAGGAAGCTAAATTTTTTGATTTGGAGAGAAGTTCTTTTCTTCTTTTCCCGTCACCAAACGCAACAAAACTGGTTAAAACGTGTTCCGCCCGCTCTTTATTGATAGCATCATGGTATTGCGGCCGGGAAAGATATTTTCTGTTTCAAGGGCTCGTTATAAACCTCTGAACGAAAATGTGGTCGCAGTGTTTGCCATGCATATCAACTGAAAAGGATATGCCTAGTACTCACTGCGGACAATCCATATTGGGCCTGAGCCCTGTGTTAGGGGCTGAGCAGAGTGCCACCGCGGCGCGGCGCGGTCTGATGATGGAGAGCCGTATTGATAGATCACCGCGATCTATCAATACGGCTCTCAACCATCAGGCCGCGCCGCGCCGCGGTGGCACTCTGCTCAGCCCCTTAGGGCATAGCTATACACTGTCGGAATAAAAACGTCCCTGAATCACACTGCCGTAGCTTGCCTGGTCCATTATAAGCTCAACCAGGGCTGTGCGTAACTGAAATTTGTATTTTCGTAAATCGTTAATCGTAATTTTCAAAATTCCTCGTAATTCGTAACTGACAATGAGTAATAATCCCACACATAGCCCAAACCTCACTCGATGTAGGAACGTCTCAGAAGTTCAGTGAATGAAGTGTTTCTATATAGAAGGATGTTTGAGGTTGAGGTTCAAAATGAGACTGTTTTGAGCAGTACTTGAAAAATTCCCAGTATACATAAGTGGGATAAATACCAATGAAATAGACAATACTGAAACTCTCCGCGTATTCAAGTACCAAACCCGTGCCACGTATGCCTAGGTTTTGAAGCATAGAGAAGCACAAAACATAAAGAACCATCGCCTCACTAAACACAGTTCAATCCAAGCTAAGGAGGTCAACACTGTCATGAGGAAAAACATCGCGGTTCGATCGTTTTAGACATGATCGATCAAAGGAAGGATACTTGGACAAGGTGGTTATTGTAAAGGAGGTATACGTGCGTTTCCGAAACCACTTTATGAACCATTCTTATCTGCCCTCTACATTTATGAAGCGTTACTCCAAATGAATTTATTAGCGTTCCTTCCCATAAACATAAAATTGTTGCGGTGGAGATAGCGATTCGCGATGTTTAGGTTGCTTGTGAATCTGAAATGCTAAAAGGTGAAGGTTCCCTCCATTTCTCTGATTCCAAAAATGACAAAATTCTAACTCTTTTATTTTCTTTGCATTTTCTTTGAATTTGCTTGAACTTCCAACTTAAAAAACATGTGATAACCTTTTTGAAAAGATGATAGACTGCAGTCATGACTTTTCTTAAAACTTTCCTCTTCGAATCGGGAAATTATCACTTTTCTCTCGCAGCTGACTTGCCTCTGGGCATAGATATCTATCAAATCTTATTTCAGGGATCCCCGTAAAACTCTTCGTCGAATAATGTTTTCAGGTTAGAAAAATATTTTCCTGATCCTTCAGCAGATTTCAATTCACGAACTAACAGATTTCGCCCGTAACTTTTAAACCGCTGAACATTCGCGGTAAAGGTTGTGGGTTCCAAACATTATTTGCTCCTTAGAGGCAGTGTTCACGATGAAAAATGTATGGGTAGTGCAGGGGCACACTGTCACGTTGACGTCGAAAGAACGCGTGAAAACGAGCCAGGAAGAGCTCCAAAAGAGCCCGAAGTTGCCACTTCGAGCGCAAGGCAAACCCCAAAAGCGCAACACACGCCCACCGACGTGAACAAATGAATGCTAGAGATTGTAAGATGAGCGATGATTTCCAATCATTAGACCCGTTCTTCCCTTCATTCTCAACTTCTCTCTTTACTCAGGTCAGCTCGCATACATCGGCTGCACAAGACGGAAGTTACAAGCCTCGGACAACTCGTTCACCATGTTTCCTTAGCTCAATTTCTGAGGGACCATAACTCCGTTCCCAGAAGGTCTTGTACGATTTCAGAGACATCATTGGAATCAGCATGAGGCCGTTTTCAAGAAAGGTGGGGGAACATAATAACGATTTTTATCGTGAACACTGCCTTTAAGCCAGCTAGGCCTTCAGATCCGAACTCCAAGTTTAATTTCTATAGCGGGATGGAACTCTAGGCCGCAGTTGCAGACGATCGCTTTTGCAGGCTGCAGTTCGACGATAAACGTGCTGGGACGAATACTCACCGTGCCAGGACCTCGTAGTCCCAGAACGCCCCTGTTTGCAATAAGTGTTGCAACAGCGGTTGTCTGCAACTCCGGATCGGAACTTCGCTCCGGTATAGGCGGTAGCTCTACCATATGTCTGCGTCTCTCGTGTTCATGATGGCGGACGAAGCATTCCATGGAGATACACAACTGTTGAGCCGCCGACCTGGCTCGCATGTGAAACAAGTAAAGGTTGGAACCCTTCAAAACTTTTGAGTCGGTCAGGGTGAGAAGCAGAGCGGTCGGTCATACATGAATCTCGTTAGCAACTATTATATTATGTATGCCATGTCCTGTTGTCTACGCTCGGCTGGGAATAACAAGATTCAACCGAAAACACAGATAAGAAAGAATAATCAAATATCAGAAATGTGAAAGAAGTGCTACATTTATCAATGCTTTGGACCGCAAACTTATATTGTTCTTTCAACCGCGTTTTCAAAATTTGTTACGATTTGTTACGAATCGTTACGATTTTGGGCCGAAATTTCGTAAATCATAAATCGTAAAAAAAATTGTCAAAAACACCCGTAATTCGTAATAGCGCACAGCCCTGATCTCAACGCGATAATGCCGACTAGAAATTCTTCGGCACTTCAATTGATATATTCTACTCAATATTACTCTATATGCTATTTTACTCTATAATTGCACAATCATTGTAAAATTCCATTCCTACTCTCACAAGGAAACTATTGTTAGCCAAACTGGCCATTCCAGTTGAAATGTACATTTCTAGAATATTTTTTTGCCGTAAAATCCACATATGCCCTTTGCAGCTGCCCAGAATCACTCTGGAAAAAGTTATAGGCTATCTGTATCGGATTTTCATACCTACATATTGTACCCTCCAAAAAGGTCAGTAAACTTCCGAAAATCCGAAAAAGGACCTCATATTCGTGTTCAGGGCCCAAAACAACCCCTTCAGGCAAAGTTTTGGTGGAAGCACATTTTCCGAACTTTGTGCAGAGTGATAGCGTTTCGGACTTATACGGATTTTCGGTTGGGCGTTCACTTACACCAATTAAAGAGCTATGAAAGCGTTGAAGAAAAATATTTCAGATATGACTTCAACTTCTACCAGAAAGGTTATTTGGAGTGTTGATCACGAATCTGAGGTTTATTTGTCGTTTTTCCAAAGTTTTCAGCTTAATTCGTTCAAAGCTTCCCACCGGTAGAAAATTTTGAAGGCAAAATCAACTTTTGACAATTTCCGCAACGTGACGACAGATGTGACTCAAACGTTCCTCTAGGGATTATTCGGAGCTCTCAATACGAATCTGATGTCACTTTATCGATTTTCGACAGCTTACGGTAGATTACGCTGGGTATACGGAGGTTTGGTCAAAGTCTCAGATCTGCTTTAAATTTCCTATGCGGGGGTTTTTGGAGTGCTGAACACGAATACGATGCTCATTTGTCGATTTACGATTTATTAATTTAGGGTTTGCCCCCTAAATAGCGTGGTACTTACCGTCACCTACAGTAAACCTCAGATTTTTGACAAACAAACCCCAGATTCGTATTCAGCACCCCAGATATAGTTAGTTTTTTGGTGAAATTCGGAAATTCTTTCAAAAAACCCTGGATGTAGTCTCACCTTCTCGCAAAGCCGTAAAAACGCTCATAACTTCTTTCAGAGTGAGTCTAGGCAGATGCGATGCGCATACAGGGTTCGGCGTGAGGTGTGATGCATCACAGAGGGGGGGGGTCGGACCCGTCGACATCCGGTGGGATGGGGGTCGGACCTTCGGTCAACCAAGAGCCAAGATGGACTTCTATCAGGGCGGGGGGGGGTTGAAAGCCGTACCGTTAGTATAAAAAATGGCGGCAAAATTAGATCACAATAAGAGGTCAAAATAAAACTGGAGATCATATTGAGAGAGCGAAATGAGACAGGAGATCAAAAAAGAAACCGAATAGTGAGAAACAACTGCGAAAAAACAAATGAGGCAAGAAATGAAATGGAGATGTAAAAATAAGGCAAGAACACACAAACAGAGCTTACAATTCACTGGTGATGAAGCATGCAAGGTAATAGACGACAGTAGCATGGCCATCTTTAATGACTCTGACATGGAGAAGGAGTCGTGATTAGGTGAAGTCTGTCACCAAAGCGCTTCTGGATATGTCAGCAGCAGTGGTGTGGAATATTCGCTGTCATCGAGGTCATTACAAGCGAGCGGACTATCCTGTCAACGAAATGACACAGATGTTCTGGAATTTTGTAAACAAAAATGCATTTTTAGGAGGAGACAAAGTGGAAATGAAGCAGAAGCTCTAGTTCTATTGTAACCAAGAGGAGTTTCTGATTCTTCTAACGCCCACACGTCAAGCGGGTGCTACAAAGCATTTAACTATAAATAGTTCCTTAGAGCGTGCATCGCCGCCAAATCTTTGAAGCAAGGTTAATTTGAGCTCCTAAAGCGCCATGCTCCAAATTTTAAGCGGGTGGCGCCACCAGGGGCCGAATGCATCAACGAGCCGGGTTGGGGCAGGGGCAAGACAGTCTGCGCCCTTGAAGATCTCCACAAATCACAAAATCAATCGTGCCCCAGCCGCCCAGGCAGCTAGTGCAGCGAAAAACACAGCTGGGGCATCATGGATCAAATGATCTACTGCCCTCGCACTGAGATCTTCAATGATGCCGACTGCCCTGCCCCTGCCCTGACCCGGCGCATTGATGCATCCAGCCCCACGGCGGAGAGCGCTGATCGTCAGGTCATTTATACTTTCACAGCACACCCGCGCACCTGCGCGTGACTCGCGGGCAATTTAAATGCAGTGCGATAAACAACCGTAGTGTACTTGTCGATCTTTTTGAGTAGGTAAGTCCTCTAGTAGGGTAAAATCCTCTTTAAGGTACATTTTAAAAAATTGAATCACGACTGTTTGATCTGTTGCAGTAGACTACAGACTAAGCGTCATACCGAACGTAGGAAATGGTTTCGCGCTTCTAAATTCTTAGGTAAGTGCCCTTGTTTTATGTTTCTTGGACCAAAACTCCTCAAAGATAAGATGGGCCAATGTACATGTTGGAATGTCAGAATCTTTCGTGATAGAGAAATTTCGAAAAAATCGGTAGCTGTAATTCTGGTGAAACGAACGCAGGACAACTGTCATATGACGTGGGCGGGGTAATCAAATGGCCACAAGATTTTCACCCACTTCCTGGCCGTTTTTCGTCGTACTTGCGTTCTCTTTCGTCTTGGAGGGACCCAAAGCTTACGTTTTCCCTGAAAAAAGGCGCTTTTCAATCATGAACATTGCCTTCAAACCAGGTTCCGCCAGCTAAATCAAGTCTTACCAATTGTAATCTACATTAGACTCGAGGTTACCGATAAACTAGTCCCAAATGTGTGCTTAGCATCTTAAATTGCCCCCACATACAAATTTTAAGCTAAATTCAGAAAATGTGGAACACTCTGTAAATTGCCTGACGGTGCACCTATGTACCTCGCCGCAAAGCATGTAAAACGTCTATAATCTTTTAATAGTGTTCCTAGGCATCTGAGAAGGGTAAACTCGCATTCCAACTTCGAGCATAGTTCCAGAAAAGAACATGTCATTTGGAAAGGCCGCTCTGAGCCAAAGAAGTTTTCTTGTTAGCACTCTAAAAATAGCCAAAAGTCGTGTTTGGCTAGCAAAATTTCGCCATTGGGGAGCTTTGGACCAAATTATCCGAAGCTTTAAGAAAAGCTGGAAAATTTCCTTCCAGATACACCTTTTTCTCTTCTATAAAAATCTATGAAAATATCCTTTTTGGAAATCCATGAGGCAATTAGGCAATCAGGCACGGTTTACTGATACACCTGCAGCATCCAGAACAAGGTTTCCCGAAACAAGGGGCATGTGTAAAACAAGATCTAACAAGACCGAAATTGAGGGTTGTGGTGATGAACTTGATAGTCCTTCCTCTTTAGAAGTCGTGAATGAAATCCAAATAAAATGGCAAAATTTCTGGTCACCCTCATGTGTGCTAACACAACAAAGCGCCTCTTCTTCCTAACCTTCCAATGTTGAGTGAAGCCGTGAGCCTGAGTCCTAATATATGACCTCATAAGGGCCATTCATACAAATATGACAGATTAATTTGCGTATTCATCATCCAGGTGTAGGCCCCGCCCTCCTAGGGACCTGTCCAAGTAAGCATGCCCAAGATGACAATGCCCTTATACACACTGGCTTCCATCCTTCCCTCAAAGAGTTAGCGGCGAATTTGCATCAGAACTCCTGTGATGAGGCGAATTAGCATAGATGTGGACATTTCCGTCTGCAAAGGGGACCAAATCAAGTCAACAACACGAGGGTTTCCGTCCTATGGATGAGTGCGTAACCCCGTGTTGGCCCACGGGACAGGAAATGTCTAGCGGCTTTTGTGACGGGAAGGGGCAGAGACCAGCGGGAAACAATCGCTAATGGCTCTAATTTGGCCCCTGTTATCGAGGTGTGAGCAGCGGCAAGTGTCAATACTAATCAACTGGAAAGATTTGACAGGAAACGAAGAAAGATGGTAGAGAGTAAGCAAGAAAATATGAAAGTAGGACGTAATAAGTTCACAATCGTGGATGCTTCAAATCACCTAAACTTTTCACATAACAACCCCTAATAAGGTAATCCGAGAAATCGAGGAGACATATTAGGATGGTGCAAAAATAACTGCGCTTTTACAAAAATCATTTTTTCTTGCTCGAACGAGT
Source organism: Aplectana chamaeleonis (assembly GCA_029168955.1). Taxonomy (NCBI): domain Eukaryota; kingdom Metazoa; phylum Nematoda; class Chromadorea; order Rhabditida; family Cosmocercidae; genus Aplectana; species Aplectana chamaeleonis. The sequence continues at coordinate 230,966 of JAPDOI010000947.1, read as the reverse complement.
TATTTAGGCACATTGTAATATAGCTTTCAATGAAGCATTCCACATACTATCTAACGCTCCCTATCCAAATTTAGGTAAAAGTAAAACACTATCACTTTCGAACTTTACATTTAAATTCGGACCATGTTTTGAATACAAGATATTTTTTAACGCTTACTTGGAATTACATCCGATATCGGGTTGGTAAATGGTGCCGCCCTCTGATACTCGACCATGGATTGAACACCTGGGATCTTTATGAATTTCAGTCCATGTGTGGAACGTTTCCTGATTTCCTCCAAGAGGTTGGAACGCTGGATGAGCAAGTTTTTGAGGTGGGTGCCATTTTTGGACCCTACACCAAATATCGGAAACAGTTGCGCTTATTTTTGCCTTTTATCAAAGCATCGAATCGGCTATGGTTGGCTGAAAGGTCAACCACTCTGAGGACTGGAGGATCACACCAGACCAGAAATGCGAAAATTTTTCGATGGGGTGAATTTCGCAATTTTCGAAACCATCGAAAAAAAAGTGAATTTCAAAAGTAATTTTCAGTAATTTTTCAAAAAAGTAAAATAAAAAATCGAGTGATTTTTTTATGGGAAAAATGAAAGCAAATTATTATAGCGAAAAAGCCCTATGGAACCCTCAGCTTTTGAAAGCCCCGTTTAAAATCCGTTCAAACAAAAACTTTTCCCGCCCTTTCCGTTGATTTCGGTCTCTTCGGCGCAATACGTCAGAAGTTTTTTTTTTTAAACGTCGGAAGTGGTTTGCACTTGAACTTATTCGGTGAGTAGATTCATCTTGTCTTTTTACGCCGAAAACTGCAAAAAAATTTGAAGCTCTACTGTGCAGGTTCGAATGTTAGGTTTAGCCGAGACAGGAGTTTTCAATACTGGATCGTCTGGGCCTGACATAGCGCCTCTGTTCCTCGTGCTAGATGACTGGTGAGAACTGGTGACGGATTTGAACCCAAAAATTGAAAGGGGGGGGGAATTGAAAGGCCAAACTGCAGAAAAACATGAAAAACTAATATATGCTTTTCATCGAGTACGATGCCTTCAAATCCATTTTCACTCTGAAAACCACTTCCAGAGTGAAAATGGCTTTGAAGGCATCGTCTACGGTGAAAAGCATATATTATTATTTCATGTTTTTCTGCAGTTTGGCCTCTTAAGTGTACGCAAATGTTGAAAAGGTTCATAAAAACCTTTTTTTGTAAAGAAAAATCAACCGGAACACATTGTAATGATGAATTTGAATTTCGCGCCAAAATCGTTTTTGAGGTTTCTCTGGGTTTAGAGAACTGGTCACCGCCATTTTTAATGTTTTCCTGCATGTAGAGTTTGTAATATGGATGTTTTCCACGTTGTTCGATGGTCAAATTAACATTCCACAAAAAGGTGTTAGATGACCGACCCAGGAGTGCTGAATGATCGACCCCACAACAGTTTTTAGGTGGCTATAACTTTTAAGAGGAGAATTTCAGGAGCCTCAAGCTCCGTGAGCGATGTCAGCTAGCCCGAATTGTTAGATTGTACACAAAAAAAATCGAAAGTGATTTCCACCGTGGATCTTGCCTTTAAGTACTTCTAAGTATTCCCCAATCAACGACATTTCTTTTTCGAATTATTTTTTTCTGCCGGGAATCGATTTTCAAAGTTTTTGAGAAATTTTATCGTGAGAAAGTGAAAGAATGAAAGAGTTGTTCACAAAATAAATACCCTAGACTGGGGATTACCTCCTCCTACTTGAAAGCAGCACGCACGTTCAGAAATTATTTATTTATTTATTTATTTATTTATTTATTTATTTATTTATTTATTTATTTATTTATTTATTTATTTATTTATTTATTTATGCACGCAGAGGTGCGCATAATTAAGCATCTTGAAATAGAAACATTACAACCGGGTCATAGAAAAATTTTTAAAAAACGACAAATAAAGTGTTAGACAGAATGGAATTGTTTAAAACAACAACAACAAAAATAATTTGAAAACAAATCAAACACGCCTCGAAAAGAGTCCACGGATGGAAACACAACTCGCTTCGCACAGAAAAATACGTCAACAAGCCTCATGATACATCACTGAAGTTTTGAATAGAACTATTAAAGGAAGCACACAAGACGAATTACGTTAATCTCACGGTTGTCGCGGTTTGAAAAAAGTTCAGAAACTTCAGATCGGAAGGAGATCCTCGCATTAGTTATTGGGAATTAGACGCGATCTGATTGTAGCATGGTTTCAACCGAGAAGTTGGAGGTGACATCTCAGGACAAGCAAGCTTCATTGCTAGTAGAGATTTGGGTGAGAATACAAACAACTCTCCACCTTGTATGCCTTGTATGAAGTGTATTAGGTTGTAATTATACTGATTTTACTGCATAAATCGAAGGTTTGAGGCTGGTAGTATGGGAAACTAACGAGAAAACTGACGAAAACTGGAAGCGAATAGAGGAATAACGAGTTGTTTCTGTTATGGAGTGAAAGTGGACGAGTTACACCGCATCATGAATGTTGAAATAGTGGCACTAGCGACAAATTGGTTGAAATAGCAGAGCCAATAGACACTTACATCCCTATACTAGAACACTTACGTTGTTGAACGCATCAGAAAATAGCCCAAAAGACCGTGTTCGAGCAACCAATGTTTATTTTGCTTATTTTGCTGGCCCAATTAAGCTCAAATACGGTCATTTTGGCTCGTTTTTGACGATTCCAACGGCGTTAGCGTTCTATTAAGAACCATGAGACAAAACAAGGTCTTTATCTCAACACATTTTGCGAGCGTGTAGAGTTCGCGTGACGATGTTAGGGGTCGTTTATACTTCCGCCGCCGAGCGGCGCGGCGAAGTGCAATCTTACAATATCGACCGTGCCCTGCCGCGTGATCAATATTACAGAAATGCCCTGTGCCGCGCCATTCGGCGGCGAGAGTATAAACGACTCCTTAGTCTGATTGATGGACTGTAGATCACCCCGCGTTAATTGAAACCCCGTTCTCCAGTGAGGCCGCCAACCCCGCACGGCCAGCCGCTTGACTCCATGCGTCAGACTAAATCGAAAACGGAAACCATATGCTACTTTTGACCCGAAACTTCGAGTGGAACGAATATTCGGCTACTCAAATAATTGTTCTTCAGTTCCATTCCGCAAAAACAATCTCGACCTCGGTCGAAAACACTGACTTCAATATACGTTACTAGATCCCACTCGAAACAAGCTGAAATTCAATGCATGAACCACGCGAGATAGACGCTCATCATGAAAAAGTTGCTATTCGTTGCGGTGTAACTAGGCACTAATAACAGTAATAATGGCGCACCATAAAAATATCGCGTTAACAAAATTATGACATGATTTCATGACGGGGCTAGGTACAGTGGACACGTCAACCTGCAACCCATCAATAGAGCATGGTGGTTTCCGATGACAGGCTCACATAGAGAATTATGTATCCTAGAGTCAACATCTCAACATTTTAATGGGAAAATCAGTGCAGGGCACCCTCATAACCCATGAATTCTCGAAATAAGAGCGTCTTTCTCGAGTGGATACAAGAAAATTCCCCGCTAAAATCGACTTCACGCAGGAAGGCGAGGCACAGATTTCTTCAGGCCAAACATTCATTTTAGAATATTGACGTGAAATAGTAAAGATTTTTTCTCAGGATTCGATTTGATGGTGCTTTATTTGCACAAACGGGCAAACGTTGGAGCATCAAGCTTGGAGAGCAAGTAATCACAAGGATTCCATAGCCTCATTCGGCAGAGGTTTACATGAAAGGATTTTAAGGATAGCGATATCCTCATTGTCAGTACATTGCATGCGCATTTTCGAATGGCTGAATAATTCGATCATAAAATTTTCGAAATTTATTTAATGAACGAAATTTATTTAACTTTCAGCCATCACTTGAGATTTCGAGATTTGAGATTGGGCGATTTTTTCGGATTTCAAGGCTAATTTTTTTCAGTTAGAGAATGAACTTTTCGGCTAGAATAGACTTTTGAACTTTTCGGTGAGAATTTGTTAAATATTCAAAAAAAAGATCTGTTTGAATGGGACTGTCCTCCCAGGCGGTCGGCATGCGTGCCAAGCGGCCTTGGCGACGGCATTTTTTAAATGAGCCTTTACATGGCTGCAAGCAGCTCACTGGAGAATTATTCTCTACCAGTATAATAATACTGTTAATCAATTCGATTTCAAGTTCGGAAAATGCGTTCGCGACTGCCCGCTCGACACGCCCGCCGACCGCTTGGACGGACACTCTCATTCTGACGGACTTCATTTGAAACTGACTTGAAAATCCCGAGTTTCCGGATATATTCCCAATAATACTCAAAAACTACATATACGGCGAGCAAAATTTTCTCAACGGGTGTTCGGGTATCGTCCACCAACAGATGTTTGCAGATATTCAAGAAGTCGATATTTTTCGAATATATCAACTATTTGCGAACTGGATAATTTGAACTCCCTAGTCTATCGAATATACGAAGAAGCGAAAAATTTTGAGTACTGAATAGATATTCGACGCTACTTTTCGAACAAAGTGTGAAAAAATAATTTTTTAGTATAATTTTTTCAAATATCTTTTCTAAGCAATTTTGAATGATTTACTAGTCAAACTAAGGTCTCTCCAGAATTCTTGACTAAATGAAATTTCTCGAATACGGCCGTTAAAGGCACTGTTCGCGATAAACTTCATCCTTGAATTTTCCATGACAAACGCTTCTCGTGGCTCTCAGAAGCAGAACAGCGTCGAAAAAACGGGACGAGAAGCCACCCAGGAGCCGCAAAACGGCTTAGAAAAGTGGGAAAACCCCGCCATTGTGGGCAAGTCCCGCCTCTTCCCGTCCCTCGACGTGAACAAAGGAACACTTGAAATCGTGAGTTGAGCGATGGTTTCCGATCAAAAGCCCCGTTCTTCCCTTCATCCTCAACTTCTCTCTTTACTCAGGTCAGCTCGCTCACATTTGCTGCAAAAGACGGAAGTTAGAGGCCTCGGACAACTCGTCCACCATTCTCCCTAACTCAATTTTTGAGGTACCATAACTCCAATCCCAGGAAGTCTTGTACGATTTCAGAAGCATCATTCGAATCAGAGTGGGACCGGTTTCAAGATAGGCAAAAAAACAGAAGAGGGATTTTTATCGCGAACAGTGCCTTTGAATTACCGAATCAATTTTTTCCGTATTCCCCGGCTAGGTCTCGTTTTTTTTTTGGAATAATCAGTTACAATCGAATTACTGCTCTTTATTCGATTCCACTTAACATTCAAGTGATTCCTCAAGTATTCATGTGATTTCAATGAAATACTCCGATCAGTTAATTGTCTGAGTTACTCTGAAAGGCACATCAGCATTTTTCATTGTGGTCGAGTATGCCAATTACATCACCTAAAATGGACCAAGTAGTTGAAGAATTGAATTTTTTTCTCGAAATTAAAACGAAAATTCAAGAAGAAACTAACTCGATCAATTTTCCGAAAAATGTTAAATATTCAAAAAAAAAGCAGGCAGTTTGAAGTCCCGATCGAATAGAATACTAAGATAAAATAGGTATTCTTTCAGAAGTCCACTTTATTCGAGTATTCGAATTCTTACCGAAATTTCCCTAATTATGAAAATTTCACATAAAGAAATGAGCCATCTGGCACGCAGCTGCACAGTTTTCTTTCTAATTTGTTTCCTGATTTTTTGAAATGATTTTTATTAAACGAGGTTTGACAAATTTTACGTCTGCTGTATCACTCACTAAGCAAAATTAATTATTTTTGCAATTTTATAGATTTTTTTTTGTAAAATGAAAATTAAAAAGCCCTCCAGCAATCTAAAGGCACCTCTATAAACTCTTCAACCAAATTCAAAAATGGAAGCAAAATTTCTCATCGCGCCGGGAACTGACAAAGATAGCAATCCAAAATCCCTACTCGTTACTAATATTCTTTAATTTTTACTTTTTATCTTATTCTTGTTTTTTTATCCTCCTCGCCCGTATGCAGCTTAAATGTAACTAGCTACATATGCGGATTAAAATTGTACTGGAAATTCCAAAACGAATGGAACCAGATGGAAAATTTTGAGCCCCGAAAACAAATCGATGCGAAACGAAGTTCCTCGCTGGACTTATCTAATAGGGACTTATCTAATAGACTTTGGAGGAATAAACGAGGACGTTTACGAAAAGAGCTGGGAGTTGAATATGCACTCTGAGATCGAAAATGTGAACAGATCATTTATTGGAGGGAAATTCCCGTTTTGTGAGCTCTTCAAATAATGCTCGTGTAGTATGTAGTTCAGTCTTTCGAGGAGGTCTACCATCATTTCCCCGCATAGTGTGCCTTGAACTGACAAGGGATTGTCAACTGGTGGCAAGCGCCGTTTCGGACGGAAATCATACAAGTTGATGTACTGACAACGACGTTTTCAAATCTATGTTTCTAGCTGCTGCGAAGTTCTTTGAACCGAATAACCACTTAAAGGTACTGATCACAATGAAAAAAAGTTGCTCAATTTTTTTTCGCGAAAACGTAAGCTTTAGGCCCCTCCAAGAAGAGGAAATACGGAAGTAAGACGGAAAACGGCCAGGAAGTGGGTGAGAATACCGTGAACCCACCCACGTCTTAAACAGTTGTCCCGCCTTCTTTACACCAAAGGGACAGTTGCCAAATTTTAGAATACTCTTAATTGCGAAAGATTCTAGCATCCAGCATTGACCCGTCTTGTTTTTTAGGAGTTTCTGGTAGAGCAAGCAGAAAACAAGTAAGTCGCCTACATTAGAATTTCAAAGCTCGAAAACCACTGGCGACGTTTGGTTGAGCGTTTTGTCCGCAATGCACAAAACTCATCAGCAGGCTCAAATAAATTCTTATCAAGTTTTTTGGAAAAATTTTCTCTTCGATATCCGAGAGTTTTATCGGAAGTTTTCCTTGTTTTTCACTACTTCGTAAACTTGCCTACTCAAAAACATAGAAAACTGGAATACGTTTTTTTTTTGTCGCAAACCCTGTCTTTTGAGGCACTATCCGATCCCAGAAGGTTAGTTTTTGCTCCTCTCGGAGAGAATTTCACGGTGATCACAATGGTGTTTTTAGAATCGCTAAGAACTCAATGGGTTTATGTCCCTTCGAAATTTTTGAGTTCAAACAACGAGAAGCGCGCGGACGAGTTACCTCGGGCGCAGCTCCACCGAGGCAATCCCCAACAGTTACACATATCAAGTAGTAGAGAATTCCATAAAGTGCACCTCATGGAGCAAAAAGATGACCAATAATCCTTTAGCCCTTCTTTTATTTGCTAGACAATGACAATGACCCAGAGTAAAATCCAGAATAAATTTTACTCTGTTGTTTCGCGTGCGTACAGATAGTAATAGAGTACGGGGGAAGACGGAGAAATAGCATACGCGCGCACCCGTGCGCGACCTTTATCCAGCGAAAAGCAACGTGATGCAGTGCTTATCATCTATATCGATCAAAATTAATCCTGTCGCGACGTCTCGCGATCTTATATTTCAAGCGCGGTGACTAGTCTGAGAGACTTTTTTGTGTCTTTCAACTTACCGAATAATCAAATTTTGTGCAGGGCGCGAAGCGAACTCTGAAATGAGTAGCCCGTAATTAAAAGAAAACAGATTCCCAATTAAATACAGTGTTCACGATGAATATCATCCTCGAGTTCGACTCAAAAATGGGGTTACCTGGTCGTGAGCTAAGGAATAGGCAAGAGACAGCGAAGAAAAGCGAGCAGAATAAGCTAAAGTAGCGGTTTTTAACGTATGCCGAGGTTCAGGGCGCGTACCAACTTACGCGCCCTGCTAGTTCCCGTAAGCGCGCCCTAATGAAGAAATGTGCGTGATTCGATCAGGCTGTACATGGCGGAGTTGCTCTGCAAATTGCCATCAAAAGCGTCTGCGGCGCCACAGTCTCATCGGAACAGGGGCGGGGCGGGCTAAGCAGGCGTACTGGGCTCACGAAATCTTCACTTCGCCGGCGTTTCTATCGATTTCTGGCCCATTTTCGCTGCTCTCTTCGACACTATCCCCTCCATCATTCTGCCAGCGTAGTGTGTCACACTCGAAGCTCAAAGGCGAGATTTATCGTGAGCATTCCTTCGAAAGTACTTTTAAAGCAAGAATTTTTTTCAAAAATAAAAAAGTAGTCTCAACCAAGCTCCGATGAGAAGTTGCCCGGTTGCGACTTTCAAAGTATAAATTGTTGTTATTCCTAGAAATTCTTTATACTCAACTTTTCTTCATTTTGATTCCAAGTTAGGGTCGTTCAACAGCTGCAGGCTCTCTTACAGGGATGGACTACAGGAATACTAGGGGTATTAAAACCTTGTACAAAGTACTGACAAAGTCTCTCAAAGGGATTCTACGGAAAAAAAAAGGAAAATAGCCAACAGAAAAATGCGTCATCAGTCACAAAGGTTTGTGGCAACTGCACTGAGGATGACTACTACGCAACAATCAATAAATCAGTATGTAAGTGGAGAAGGAATCCTTATTGAATAAAGAAGTTGTCAGTTCCTTGAGAGAATAAAAAAAGCTGGATTAAGAGAACCCTATAACTAAAACAAAATCAAAATGATTAGCAAAAGAAAAAATTGGTTAGAAATCGGAAAAATGGATTCTATTTTTGTTCCACATTATTTTGTGCTGAGCCTGACATCTAAAATTGAACAACATGCATGAATACCAAATGGAAGACTACAAACGTACAGGGAAATAAAATTGCAAAGATATATAGCAGTCTAAACAAACACACAAACATGGCAAAAAAAAAACTCTACTCACCGCTGGGAACGTCGTTGGCGTCCAGGAGATGGAAATACAGAAAAGGAATAATGGCAATCCTCATAGCGGTTACTGCTAGGGCCGAATGGAGGCACGCATTTTCTGAAAAGTGCCACAAAATTTTATGTGCATACCTTTACCTGCTTATTTGAAGCGCTGGAAATACCAAGGAAATGGCTGAATATATGCCACGTGAATATATTTCAGAGAAAATGCTAGCCCTACAAAGTGCATTAGAAGAAAAAAGATCATGGTGTGAGAGAAATCTGTGGAAGGTGATTCTGAAAGTGAGAGGTGCCAGAGCCATTTGAGATAAACAGAATGGCTCTGCATGGGTTAGGTAGGTATTAGTCCAGACTAGATCATTTTAGTGCGTACATATAGGCCTTTCGACGAATTCGGTCTAGTGAATAAACTGACTCGCGGCGATAGATCGAAACCAAACTCGCGTACCGATGAAAGGTCTGTACCTTGTAGACACGGACGAGCGATATTCGTAATGTGTCCGAATCGCGAAATGCGTGGGGGAGGAGCGAAGAGCCATGATAGGAGAGAACACCGGCTGCCTCTAATCACAACCTTTCGCTCCTCCCCCGTGGTTTGGACACATTACGACTACCACCCGACACTTACAGTCGGTGAAAGCCTTTGGATGATCGATTATGTAATTCCAACACCGTATTTTTACAGTTCCTCGAGTTAATGAATCAACTCAAAGATTCTTCGTCTACTCAGTTTAACTGAATAGTCGGAAAGATAACCGTAATAACCCAATACTCCTTCAAATTTTCCATTAGAGCAATATAACAGCTGAATATTCGAATGTCGAGACCTGAGATTGACCGAATATTAAAAAAAGCCGAATCTTCTGAAAAACTTGAATTTCGAAAATTGGTCGAATAATCGGAAAATTCGGTAAACTGGATGCTCATCGTATTATTTGAATACGATGAGATGTTTTTTTTTTCAAATTTAGTGCCTTTATATGGCATGGTATATGATCACAAGATACCACAAGGTAGCTGAGTTGAACACAAAACTTAGGTGTCAGGCAGGAATCAAACCCTCATCGCCTCGCTTCCGTGCGAGAGTGTTGCCATTATACTGCCGAGACCGCTCTGCATTGTCGGTAGTGTAATGGTGACACTCTCGCCCGGTAGCGATGCGATGAGGGTTTGATTCCTGCCTGACACCTAAGTTTTGTGTCCGAGTATAACTTAGGTGTCAAGCTGGAAGTATTCAAGTATTAGTTGGGTACAATGTTTTTTTTTCGTTTTAGTAGGATATTCGACTGATTCCCAATTTCCAATTATTCGCTTTTTTAAGTGTTTCCTTTCTTGCAGGAACTGGATTACTTTCATAAGCATCTGCTTTATTCGGAGGACTAAATATTCGCCTTTCGAATATTCGCCGAATTTTAGTTGGCAATATTCAAACACACTCAATTGTTGTCAAGTATCAATCGAGTGCAGTTCTAAAATACGAATTTTATTTTCTGCAAAATCAAATAAGAACTTGAATAACGACCACACATTCATTTAAATCGAATAGAGAACGGGCCTCCAAGCGTTTTTGTTCACTAGGAAATATTGCGGTCTTCAAAATCGAAAAATTACCCTTTTGACAGAAATCTTAAAGCATGTAAAGTCTTTACAAGTAGGGCTGTTCACCCACGCTCTCGGCGTGCGTGTTGAGCGACTGTCGCGGAGGCAGTTTTCAGACGAACTTTCCCACGACTGCAGACAATTGACTGGAATGTCAACCAATACTCGTCTCAGAATCCTCTAAACCGATTTCTGGTTTGAAAAAATGCGTTGGCGACGTCCGCTTGACACGCACGCCGACCGCATGGGCGGACAGTCTTACGCCAACCGACTTTATCATTCGTGCTGTTGTCTTATTTTGAAGCTAATATCGAATGCCCCTATCTGAAGCGAAGTTTTTTTTTTGGAGAAATGCTGTGCGCCGTCGATTCAACAATCAATCTCTATAAAAAAAGGAAAACTCATCGCAATACGGGAAATAATTGATGGTAACATGTTCTATCGTCTGAGAGAAGTTAGGGCATCATCCAAGATTTCACAGCAAAAAAATCAATAAATCACCGAAAAAAAAGGAGAGAATAAACAACAGGAGTACAAATTCGACAAAGTTCGACAATGAATTTGGATTACATCGATGAAAAAATAGTACTTCACTGTTTGCTTAACCTCCTCAAAACCTTCTCGGGTACCCTTAGGAGGGGAGACTTCAAAACTCTTTTCTGTCGATTGTTTTTCAATTTCGTATTCCTGGCCTCCACAAATGTTAAAGCACAACTTTTTTCAGCCCTGGCAGCTCTATAGGATTAGATTTAACTTCATCAAACAAAAACACTTTCCTGAAAAGAAGCTAGGGCCGGAATGGTTGACGATAATCGTTTGCCCTCTAGGATGCGTCACGCATTTGACTTCAATTCCGAATCGCAGAGGCCATTGAATGCATGTTGGTCCGGTATAAAGATGCGAATATCGCGCGAGTCATGCTCAAGACAGTGTTCCTAGTCTCCTAAACTTGCATGTATATATTTCTTTTGATTTTCCTTTCATTGTTCTTAAAATGGAATCTTAGCCAGCACCCAGCTTTTCATATTGTTCATCAGTGAGACATGGGTCCTTATTCGAAGCATCAGAATGAACATAAGGTTCAACTGAATACCTAGAAGTAAACTGATACTAAATTTTCAAAAAATTAAAAATATAAAAAATAAAATGTGTGAAATAGAAAAACTAAATAAAAAATTCAAATAAACCAGGGTAGACCTAGTCACACATTTCAGCAGCTTATATTGTCCTACTTTTGACGATTGATTGTGTCAACCCTATGTGCCTTCTTGGAGAGTAAGCCATGTATTGATCAAAAAGAAAGAGGGCTCGATGCTGATTCCAAGAAAGATCGTCAACCTTGAAGCGAGTTATGCTAAAAAGATGAAAAAAGTGACTTTCCGCGTTTTTTTTTTCGATTTTTTTTTGCCGAAGCTTAAGGTCGGTATTGCGGGCCAGAGATGTTTTCCTTGTCCGTATGTGATAATCTGTTCTAGTGTGGTGTACCATTTAGAAGCAAAGCTCTTCTTCTAACCACAGAAGAGTGTTTATTGCTATTTGGGTAACTTGAACCGCTTTGAATTACACATCAAAATGTTCGATAAAGTTTAAAGTCTGTCCGTATGAGGCTGTCCTGTTGTACTTCAAAGATTCTCAATCATCTGTAAGAGAGATCTTAAGCAAGAACCGCATACGATTAACCTTCCCTCTATTTTGAAACAGATTTTACTGAGGTAATTCGCGTGCGTGTGCGCGCGTATGCTGCTTCACCTTCAATCCCACACCCCACGCTCTCTCGACCTCGCTAACCTTGCACCACACACGCACGCAAAGGAGCAAAAAAGTTGCTTTCGCCATGAATTAGAGCGTACATGTAGCTATTATGTAACTATGCATTCTTTAAATATTTATCCTGAGGGTGAGCAACCCGTTTTACCTTTTTAATGACAACGTTGCATTTTTATAGCAGGCATAACTATTATTTATTCAAAAAGTAATACGCTAACGAGAATTCCTCGACTATAGCGATATTCATACTCCTCAACGCAAGTGCGGCACGCGCGTGACGCGAGAGCGTGAATGAAGCATGAATGACGCCATGCCCGCTCCGGTATGGCCGCGACGGCCGTAACGGCTTTTCAATCATTTTCATTGTTAATCCACCATAAAAGTTCATTTCGTTTCTCGATAATTAACTCCACTACTATCCTCTGCTATCTTAATGGTGAACGCGCGTACGGAATTCGCTAGTTTGGAAAATTTAAGGGCCACTTTTTGACACTCCACCATGGCGTCGCCGCTGGAGTATTTACAGTCTTCTCAAGCGCGGCACGCGAGTCATGCGCGTGCTGTGCTGGCGTTGAGTAGTATGAATAGCGCCTATCTGCGATCATGGGTACTCAAAAAACTGAAGAAGATTTTTTTGGAAGACATCCAACATTTTCGGTAGAATTTTTAAATCTTTTTAATATCCAAAACAGGATTGTGCGAAAAATTTTCAAAATTGAAGTTTTCGGTTGTAGAATGCTTCGCTACACTAGAATACGCTGCAAAAATGGGCTTTTTTCATGTTCCGTTTTTCGGTTTCCCTTTCATATTTTTTCAAAAAATCGAAACCACAAAAACTGAGATCTTTTTCAAAAAACGTTGGATATGCAAATGGCCTATCTGCGCCAAAAAAATTGATTTCGGAAAGAGATACTTTTTTAATTTCTCGTTTTCAAAAAATTTCAGCAGATTCTTGATCCAGAAGAGAGGAAAATTATTTTTAAAATGGTATGAGGCACCGCGTTGAATTCGAAAATATTTTACGACTGGGATTTAGACACTACGATGGCAGTCGGAAAATTACGAGCAATTCAACCGGAAAATATTTCAGGTATGGCGGATAATTGTAAAACGCAGCCCAATCCATATAAATTGCATTCAGGAAGGATGGTGCAGAACAATCTGAAATCGATCACGCAGATTTGTAAAATTTCGTACTATAGCAGCATTTATAAGGTTTTTCATCGAGAATAGAAACGAAAAAAGCAGAAAAAAACCACAATAATTGTAAAAATTGTTATATGTGTTTTGAAAACGGCAATCTTCTGATGATCAATAAATCCAATTCAAATTACTCAATTTAAATGAAGAAGTCATAAGAAAACACACATGAGTGGAGTTGTCATGACATTGGCAAGCAGTGGTAAATTCCAGGGGTCGAATACCCCGAGAACTGCATATTTTCACTTCCCCCCCCCCTCTTATGTTCGGCAGCTTCAGCATCAGCTAGAAAAGCCTCAATCCATTTCAAAAAGTGCTTCCGAATGAGAACAGTTGCGTGGAAGAAGTCAGACTTCAGTCCTAGTGTAAGACGGTGCGTAGAGATGGGGAAGGGGCGTGTGCGTCGGCGTCATAATACGTCTTCAGACAATAAAACGTTGAGCAAAAGCGATGAGCAAGCATCATCCGGGACAAACTTTGGCGACAAATACTAGCGCCATCATGGAAGAGGAAAAACCAGCGTCAAACATCTGCTGAGACAAGGAATCTATGCAATGACAAGGCTATTACCGATCCCGTCTGATGTTCCCTCCTACCCGCCCCGTTGAGGGCGGACGAGTTCATATGTCCGGTGAGGCTGGAAATCGCAGAAGCGCCAGCGAGATAATCGAGTTCTTCGTGTGGGCATTGTAAACAAAACTAGCCGATCGGGAATCAGAACATTTTTGAAAGAAATGACACCTTTAGCGTTGAAAATTGAATCTGCTCGGGCGGACGGCCGGCAATGAATCCCTGATTGCATGAGCATGAATATCACCACGATAAGGTTAGGCTTAAGGCCATCACCTAAAGAATTAAAGGTGATAAGTTAGGCTGAATTCGTCAGGATCAGGTTTGGAAATTGTGACGACGTACATGGGTATAATCAGTCGCACATTGAGATTCAAATGCGTAGAGACTGCCCGACTGGCCACGCCTCTCAGCCGGAAACCACCGGAAGAACACGCTGGCCAAGAGGTGTTTGGGCGTGAGGCCAGCTGCGTTAAAGGGATATGTCAAGTTAATGCATAGATTAAACAGGAGGATTTGCTTTGATAGAATTCTCGGGAGCTTTCGTGAAAGTTCACCTTCGTAAATTTTGGGTAAAAAGACAGGTTAGCTCCCGAATTTCCTATTGGCTGATTGGGCTAACGAACAGATTTTGGATGGTTATGGAAGTACACCCCGCGAACTCACATTCTCCTTATTTTGAACGGAACGTCAAAATTCTTCGAGAATTAGAAACCCAGAAGACCACAACCTATCGGGAATCAGAATTCAGCTCATTTCTGTTGGTGATGTAGATTTGCTCCCCGGGGTTAACATGGTACCTGAGGTCAACTCAAGAATCACTCAGCTCCTCGTCAGTAGTACCACTGGCGATAGCCTTGCCATGGTCGCTCTCAAACTTGCCATTGGCTTTTCGCAGGTAATGATTGAAGTTTTGGTGAAGCGCGACTCAATCTGCGTTCATTTGATACAGAGCGTTTCATCAAAGGCAGTGGTCGCTATGAAAAAAAAAGTTGTTGAAAAAACCATAAAAATTGATTTGGTTCGCAAACGGTTGAGAGACCATAAAGGTTACGGCGCGAGAAATAGGCTAAAATTATAGTTATCATGTTCCTAAGTTGAGGATTCGTGCGCACCTGCACAGCTCCGCCCAAAAACATCGGAGTCTCGTGTGTGTACAGTTTACCGCAATGTTAAAAAGACATGGTGCGGTTGCTGTCACACACTAAAACTACGGTAGAAGACGCCATATTTTATTATCGATAGAGAGCACAGCTGATTTCCTGGGTGAGTTACGGTTTTTTTTTCATGTTTGTTTCGGCATTATTTTTGTTTCAGACTCTTATTATATTACGAATAGGGGCTTTTCTTAGTGTGCGAGAGAAATTTGTCCTTTTTTTCGATTTCGAAACAGAATTTTGAAAGAAACACTTCGAAACCCGAACAAGCGGCTAAATTTCCTCACGCACTAGGAACAGCTCCTATTCGCAATATTTAAACAGTCAGAAAGAAAAATATGTAATGCCGAAACAAACATGAAAAAAAAAGAAAAACCGTAACTGACCCAGCAAATCAGCTGTGTTGTCGATCGGTAATGAAATCTGGCCTCTTCTTTAGTAGTTATAGTGTGTAACCTCAACCGCACCATATCCTTTCAACATTGCGGTAAACTGACTAATCAAATTTCGTCGACATTCACATACAGAAATAAATGCAAATTAAGGTAATAGAAACTGTTGAACAATGTCAACAAGCACTCCAGGCAGTGTTTTAACAATATGAGGATAAATAATTCGAGCAGGCAAGTTCGAAGGACATTGTTCATTGACTGAATCACAATTCCAGGCCGGCTGATGTTCTTGATACATATCAGAGACCATCGATGCCAATGATGTGGAGTGGGCTCGTCCGCCATCAAAAGACCGGAAAGTTGACGCCAAAAATTCGGCCCAAACTTGGTTCTTTTTCGTATTTTATTCGTATGGCTCCTACTACTCTGAATCCAGAAAGGGGTTTCAAGAAAAAAAAAAACAAGACAAGCATATTTTATCGTGACCACTACCTTTAATATAAGAGATCCATGGATTAGAAGTTATGGTGCTCTTTCGGAATAGACGACCCACTAAAGAATACAATAAAATTAGCAATTGTTTTGGCTTAGCCGACCGCTCGGTTGGTCACGGCAAACAGTTCAGTGTGTTTGAAAAAGACTAAATCATTCGACGGCTATCATTTCTCATGGGATTTCTCTAGTGGGTCGTCTATTCCGAAAGAGTACCGGTTTTCGAGTTTTGATTAAGTCTACATGATATGAGCCGGGCTGAGCTGCCTCTTCAAACCAGCCTCTCTAAACCATCCTTGGCATTATCTGAGGGTCGTTTACGTTTCAGAAATCTTCTTATGCGGAAATTTCTGGGAAGTGCCTATTTGTCATCGTCGCAATATTGTAGAGCCGCCAAAGGAGAGTGTTTGAGGCAGGCCTAATCTGAATTCATGGTCATCTGAAAAAAAATCTTTCTTCCAAAAAGATAATGCGTTGAGCCAGCAGGTCACTGTAACCGAAAGAGCTCTAACCAGTGAGTCCGTTACGGAGGAGCAATTTTAAAACACATGAAGGGCCAGTGAGACAGAGTATAAGCAGTAGGAATATTTTGAAGTACCTCCCTTGATACCTACCGAACATGCTCTCCTCTTTGTTAGAACTTTCCATGTCGAACTCCACAACTCCCCACTAAGAGTATAGGGTGGGCCAAAATTACGCACTGTAGGCAAGTGCAAGAAAACACCATCTAAATGTAGACCGTTTAGGAATTCTCGAGAATTCATTTGTGCTTAGTTTGTTGTTTGCAATCTAGTTTATCTACATATGATATCCTTTTTTATGCCTTTTCTCGCTATGTTTAAGTCATCGAGTTACATTCAAATTACAGTCGAGTTGGATTGTTGAAGTGCTGTGGAAAGTCAAGTAGGTTCCAACAGATTTCCATTGAGGACCATTGATCCCAACAGGTGCCAGGGATGTGGACGTAGAATTTTTTTTACCATTTTTTGGAAGTAGAAAAAGTCGTTCTGTAGTCACCAGATCTATTAGCATGGAGGTAAGGCCGGAAACATACTTTCCGCTATCAGCGACGGCGACAGTGCATTCCGGCCATATTGACTTTTGGTCGATATTGATGGTGAACATTTCGTCGCGCTTTGCAAAAAGCCCGCTCAGAAACGTCAACTTTTATAGAAAAGTCCATATTAAGAGGCTTCAAGATATATTTGAAATTCGCGCCAACATCAACTTGGGATAGATGCGCGGAGAACGCAAGGAGCAGTTTTACTGTTCGTTCCTTGGCGCAGCATTGAAAGCAATTTACCGAGGACGCCATTCAAAAACGACTTGAACAAAATTGAAAAGGGTTTGTTACCTGCTGCGTTCATTGCTGTCAGCTGCTTCCGATCGATACCGAATGTGAAATCGACTGGCGTGTGCACTGCGCACTACGACGCGTCAAGGCACGCCCGCCGACAGGGACCACGGAGCACCTCTAAGGACGGCTCTTCAAACTCAGGGAGCCGTTTTGAGGTGAGGGTATCTTCATTCAGAGATAATTTTGGACCCCCATACTTTTTGAGTGAGATTGTCATGAATCACTGATGCGAATGTACGCAAAAGCTGGAAATCGGTTTTCATCATCGGCCGCTCATTCTCCTGAGTTAGGCCCTATATTTTACAGTATTTAATGTTTCTCAAAGAAGTACGCTACAGAAAAGCGCATCCATCAGCCAATGCTTTGAAGAAGTTGCCAAAGTGAGCTCGCGCCAAGTACTTGCGTGTCATGGCCGACGCCTCCCCCCTTTGTGTCTGAAGTCTTATGTACATGGATACCGATGCGGAAAATTTCGAATCCTCAACCGTGATTTTGTTTCTGCTTCTTGGCGAGGCGAGAGAGCGTATGACAGACGGAGAGAACAGCATAGCGCTCGCCGCTCACACCATTAGTGATGAGAATTAGATCGGGATCATACTTCCCGCAACCAGCGATAACGACATTGCATAATATGAATATCGATTTTCAGTCGATATCCATGTCAAACATTACGTCGCATCGCCCGCCGCTGGAAGTATGATCCCGACCTTACGATTTTTTACAGAGGATAGGCTCATTGTAACGGAGGGGACAGTCCGAAAAGCTACCGGCAGGTGACCCGATACTGCACGATAGTACGGTTGATCGACACACACACAAAACAGTCTACTCCAAAATTAAATACTGAAAGTGACGAAAGATTAGAAACTGGGAGGTGAGGTCTCGCCCAGACAGCTCCATGCTTTCTGATTGATCCATTTAATTTGGGTAATCATTTCTGACGTGAAGAAGTTAAACATCCAACATGGACTCAGACATTCGCCGGGTCCGACCCCAGCTCGAACGGGGTCCATTCCCAGACTTCTGTTGGGTCGAACCCTTTAGCATTGTTCCTCCACGTAGTCCGAAGTGAGAAGACATGGGGGTAGAATGAGTTTTACTCCTCCTCCACGTCGTCTCAGCTGGAAAAAGTGAGGGGCGAAAACGGAAAGGGGTTCGACCCGACCAAAATCTGCGGTCGGACCCTTTTAGCTTCTGAGGAATGGTCACTTGAATTTCACGGTCATTTGGGGCAATTCGAGTAAGAATTTCAATCTTTCAAAGAATGCAACTTCGGTGGAGTGCGACTGATAATTTGTGAAGCATTCTGTAGCAAGGGCGTCCTTCGATCCCAACTTGTAGCAAGCCCAGCAGGCTTGGGCACAACAAAATCAAAATGTTTTGAATCGCAGCCACCTACCTTCGGGATGTTAACGGAAAACCGCTAAGTCCAGGTCGTCGTTGGTGAGCGTTAACCATGGGCTCCTTAAAAAAACCTACTTGTCGCTCGATTAAGGCGCTCACCAACGACGACGTGAACGCAGCGGTTTTCACTCGCGCGCGTCACGTGTGCCAGTCAAACTGTTCCTTAGCCCACCCGCGCTGTGAATTCTATCAACATTCCCCTGCCTAAACAGTAGCCGATGTCCGAAATGCATAATCATGCAGGCGAGATAAACTACAGTAAGCACCGATCGCACTGATACTTTGCGTTCCTGATTGAGATTTACCACAAACTCGTTACACATATGTTATGACATATGTGCATCGATTTTGCGCCAACGCACAATAAGGAACGCCAAGTATCAGCACGGTCGAAGCAGACTGTACGTCTAAATACGAATGTCCTTCCACGCGGTCGGCGTGCGTGTCACGCGGCCATCGCATAAAGGGTTCACGGACGGTTTTCACCCTGCAGAAAACAGCTGAGTGCAGCTGTAAATATCCATTACTTTTGTATCCTATCCATATTTCTGGAGCGAAAAGTTGTTAACAATAATTTGTTAGATTTTGGTTGCAATGGGATGGAGTTGATCCCGTTCCGGTGAGCAGATGTTATAGTTTTACTCCGTTTTTCTTGCTTCAGATTTCAGGGACTTGTTCCGAATAAGCTTGGATAAAGTGATCAAACAAATCTTGAATGAAAAAAAAGAACCGGAAAAAAAGAAGATTCCTCTTTCCTCTCTCCCCCCAATCAAAACGGTGTTAACCCGGTAACCCCACCCCATGGCTACTAAAAGTCTAAAACTGAGCAAACGAGGAGACACCTCACAAATCCTAGAGAGGGAAACAACATTTTTTCGTATGCGCAACTCATTCGGAAGCACCCGGCGCGACGGCCGCTCGACAAGCACGTCAACAGCGTTGGCGGACATTCGAATTCGGGCGCGCTATATGGGAATCCGACGATTCCGGTGAACAAGCGAAATGACAGAAGGATACTAGGTTACCGCCGCCAAACGGTAAAGTTGAGTACAGGTACTTGTCTGTGCTTGAACTCTTAGTCTGATTCCTTGCAACTCTCTTTTTTCAACTTATGAAAAAAAGCAATACATTTTATCGCCTTAGTGTGGCTGCAACAGGATGAGATTGTACCCAATAATTCTGAGACATATTAGTGCTTCCTCTGGGACTATTTTTTAGCCATACATGAGCGTTGAGGCCTCGTTTTTGGAAGAAGATTCTTCCAGAATTTCCGACCAAGAAGAGTGCAAGGGACAAATCCCACCCTGGAATTTCATTTTTTCAGTTGCTCACAGTAACCATGTAGAAAATCTAGCCCGTTGCAAATGAAAAAATCAATCTCTTTAGCGGAAAACGCGCAATTACCTACTACAGCGTTCAGGTTCCGACGGCGTGCTGGGCGAAAAACTTCTGAAACAGGGTAATGCAATTTCAGATCGGGTCGTTAAGCGTCGTGTACTCTATATACTAGACAAACACATAGTTACGGAAGTGAGATGCGCTTTCTGGGCTTCGCGGAAATCCGAATCAGTGGTTTATTCTGCAAAAACTATGTTATATTATACGCGATGCGCAGAAAATACCGAAACTCGACTAAGGATACTCACTAGACAGCTTTCGGGTGTTTGAGAGAAAAATTTTAATTTTCTGCTCGAAAATTTTATGTGGAACTTGGTTGGGGAGCTGAAAACGAACCTGAGGTGCGTTGGTCGAAGCTCTGAGTCTACAGTCTGTAGTGTAGGTTACGGTGAGTGCTATGCCATTTAGAGGACAGCTGTATGTACCTTAAAGGCAGTGTTCACAATAAAACCTGGATGTTCAGCTTCTGACAGATTATGATATGTCAAAAGCTCACTGTGACACCAGCTTCATGGTGAACTGCAGAAAGTTTTGGAAAAGCACTTCTTCACGCCTAAGCAGGACCTCTTGTGTGACGTCCTACATTTGAGGATGTAAGAACCGACCAGTGTGAACAAATGAAGTCTTTCCATGTGATAACGTGATCCTCTTTATCCAGTGCTACTTATCGAAGCCATTGCCTTTGATGACCGGCTGTCTACATGTTCAAGCTTCTTCAGAAAGGAATGGTTTGGGAAGCGGGGTTGCCCAATGGGTTGACTAGCCCACGCGATTTTCACCCACTTCCCGATGGCTTTTCGTGATTCTCTCTTCACCGTTTTCATGAAAAGGTCTCAAAGCTCACGTTTCTGGAGCACAACCAGAGATTTTTCCATGGTGAACACTGCTGCCTTTAAGGGCAGGGTTCTCCGTAAACACGACTCCTGGGCTCTCTTCACGGGATTGAAGATTAGGTTATCACGAAAGTAAAAATAATTTTAAAAAAGAAAATTTGTGGGAAAAACGCAAGAAAACGCTAGACCGGCTAATTTCAGGTGTCCGCCCCCCCATTAAGGAGATTTTTTCATGAAAGCTTGTTCATCTGTCATTTATTCTGCTCCTAAATTAGTCAGTAGTCTAGTGAAGTGCCCAGCGATTACTTTAGAAGCAAAATAGAAGACGGCAAATAATATCATATTCCAGTTAGACTCAAAAAAAGGGTTGTTTGGTGGTGAGCTATCGAACAGTGAAGAAACAGCGAAGAAAAGTGCCCAGAATAAGCTAAAAGAGCTGTTTTCTCACGTTCAGGGCTTGGACGAAATTACAGGCCCTGCCAGTTTGCGTAAACGTGCGCTAGTGGCGAAATGTGCGCGAATTGATCATACTGGACGTGGCAGAGTTACTTGGCAATTTGCCATGCCGCGTTCGCGGCGCCACGAGCTGTCAGAATGGGGCGGGGCGGGCTAAGAGCAGGCGTACTGGGCTATTGGAATCTTCACTTCGCGGCCCTTTTTATCATATTCGGACCCGTTTTCGCCGCTTTCTTCGACTCTATCTCCTCCACAATCTGCCAGCGTAGTTTTTCACACTGAAAACTCAAGAACGAGATTTATCGCAAATACTGCCTTTAATAAGAGATCCTGTAGCATACACCTGATAATAAATGAGCTTGACAATATCTAGTCATTATCGGTAGCCAAAAACAGGGGAGATCCAGTCGTTGGCTTGATCTGAGACCGGTCTAAGGCCAGTTTCAGAGTTCGATCGCTGTGTGACGCGACTGAATGAAAACCCTGCGTATCGATCTGGTCGCATCGCGCAATCAGGTCGCAGGCATTTCAGACAAGATCGCGGAGATAGTCGCCTAATCGCGCGACTGGGCGACTGGCATAGCCAAATCGCGTCGCCGTGCAATGCACGGCGACGCGACCGGTAGCGGCGACCTCTTCATGTGCCCTCGCTCGAATTTCTCTTCTTTTTCTCGCTAATTCTATTTTCTATTAGTTCTCTTCTTTCAGGTAGCATACCCACATTCTCGACTGCCGAGGTAGTGATTCGCATCGCGGAACATCTTCTATTTCTTGGAGAAATTAATTTCTCAAATTCAATATTTGTTTCACTTTGAGACATTCGATGGAATCCACTCGTTTTTTTCATCCATATTATTTTTCTCCCGCATTATTAAGGTAAGTGCTTCTCATGAAAAACTTTCCAATATTTATTCGTAATGGTTAAGCGTCCATGGGCGGTATTGAACTCGTTTTGATGGTGGATTTTTGTGCTGTGTTCTTTTTTCCGATCCTCTCAGTTTGTGAATTGCCGAACCAATTATAAATCTTAGAATGCACGACAGAAGCCACAAAGCTTTTGATAACAAAAAGAGAAAAAAAAACAAAAAAATCCTTATCGAAGACTTTCAGCACCACCCACCGCCCGCAAACCCTCCCAAATAATTTTTTTACAATATTTTTCATACATT
Source organism: Aplectana chamaeleonis (assembly GCA_029168955.1). Lineage (NCBI taxonomy): Eukaryota > Metazoa > Nematoda > Chromadorea > Rhabditida > Cosmocercidae > Aplectana > Aplectana chamaeleonis. The sequence goes on along the minus strand of JAPDOI010000947.1, from coordinate 208,381 downwards.
GTTAAATACAGCAAATAAACACAGCTGCAGTTAGCGGTATTTACTTGCTGTACTCATTCACGCTGACTGGGCGTAGATTAGAACGTGTACGTAAAAAAGCGTGATCGCCAACTTTCGCGATTGGGCATTCACACTTCCAAAGTCTGCGATTTCCACGGCGACGCGACGGTCGCGTCGCCGTGCTCACGATCGCGTCGCACAGCGATCGAACTCTGAAATAGGCCTAACGACTTCACTAACACATTTTGCGGAATGTTTTTGTGAATGCTTTAGAAGCCACCGGAACCTGTGGTTTCCGCGGACACAAAAAGCGATAACTCCTACCTACGAAAGGTAGACTTGAACCAAGGAATATTCAATGCTGAAATCTTTCTTTTAGTTTTCACACCTCAAGTCGTGGAGAAGAAGAATCTTTAGCGTATAATGAAGACAAATCTGCATCACAATCCGTTCTGATTAGCCTTCTAGAGCGGAATGTTTGCCAAAGCTCTTAAGTTTAAAGACAGTGGTCGCGATCAAATATGCTTGTCGTCTTTTTCTCTCTAAACCCTTTTCTGGGTCTCGAGTAATAAGACCTATGAGAAAAAATCGCGAAAAACCACTGTTTTGGGCCAAATTTGAGACCTGAACTTTCTTGTCTTTTGATGGTGGACGAGCCCTCTCCACATCATCGGCATCGGTGACCTCTTATATCAAGAACATCAGCTGGCTTGAAATTGAATTTCAATTAATGAAGCTTTGGGTTTATGTACACATCTAGTCAAAAACATTGACTGAAGTGATGCTTTCATTGTTCAACTGTTTTTATTCGTTAAATTTGCATTTATTTCGTCCTCTGAATGTCGATGATTTTTGACTGCTCGGCATGAGACGGCGATCTTTTTCGTCATCGCTGTGCACGTGTGCACGAACTGGCTTCTTTGGGCCCTAGAAACTCTAATTCTAGCCCTTTTTTCACCGCTCTATCTTCATAGTTTTTCAGCTGTTTTTGATCTAAGCTGATTTTTGTAGTTTTTTCTATAACATTTTTCATCGTGACCACAGCCTTTAAGTTGTGTTAATGCAGAAATGCTCCAAAATTTGATAATTATAGTCTATTCGCCTGTCACAGCGCTTTCGCTTTTTTTGGTATAAAACCAAGTAAATCCATCATTTCTACAGTTCATCAAAAAGTCACATTTCATTCCGACATCCTCTTTCTGCCAACCGCTTCTTTGAAATCTTGTGCTTTCTGCTATTTCAGGAGAATGAGAATCGTATCGGTCTACAACCTCTGCGCCCTCTTCCTTGCAAGCAATATTCGACAAGTATTTCGAATTACGGTAGGAACCATGTGATGTTTTTTAGATCGCATCCATGTTCGGTCTAGGATCGTTATGTTGGAATGGTCAATCTAGAGGAAAGAAGAAGTGATCAATCTGAAAGTTCTCCCGTCTGGATAATAAACCTGCAAGCAAATCGTTCAAACAGTTGAAACATCACTAGAAGCTCGTCTGCCATACTTCGGCCTGGTCCACGTGCTTCAAGTTAGCAGTGGGGCGGAGGATTGGTGGAGAACACACATCATAGTTCTGTGTTCTCGATTGTCTTTCAACCTTAGCATCCTGTTGTTTCTTATGTGTCGTACTTCTGCACCTCACAGGTTCTGATAGCGGAAATTTTATAGGCCTGGATTTCGTCGTTTTCAAAGGCATAAATAGCTCGAAGTCCGACTTTGTTAATCATCATTCAGAGAAAATTCAGAAGGAGGTGAAACTTCAACCTAACGAGCCGGATGAAAAGCACATGTATGGCCTCTTTTCCCCATTTTGAATCGGTCAAGGCAAAGTTTACCATGTTGAATTCTTTTTATCACTGTTATGTTTTGCAATGACCAACCGCTCCGCTGCTTGTTCCGCCCGGATTCATATGAGCGGGGGAAAATATGCATCATGGTTCCAGTATATTCAACAAGTGATTCGCCAGCACTGTTTGACAACCAAATCGGACTCCACAGTCGCAACTTCGAATTCTTTCGTATGCAGGAGCGACGTTATTGGTGTCTCTACGGCTCTCTTCCAGTTGATGCGTCCTTGTCCAAAGCATCGTCGACCTCATGCCGTCGAGTCTCTGTGAGCGGCGGTCGGCGGTGAATATCCTGGGGTAGTCGTTTACTAACCATATCCATCCAGCCGGTCGGTTCCATGCACGATATAGCCGGATACTCAAGTGAATAGTGCCAGTCTCATTTGATATCCACTGCACTACACAGTACCGTTTGTAGGATTTGGCAAGAGAGCGCGCGAGGACGAGTTTTCGCGTCTTTTTCGACCTTTTCGAGTAACTCGCTTCAAACTCAACTTTGCGCAAAACTAGGGTGTGGTGTATACGGCCCACAAAGGGAAGCGCAGATAAAGTAGTTCCGACAAAGGCTGTCCGCCCACGCGGTCGGCGTCCGTGTCCAGCGACCCTCGCAGAGGCATTTTCCTGACTTGTAGATCGAACCGCTGGAATACTAGACGACTAGTGAAGGATATCCCAGTCAGCTGTCTGCAGCCGTGGAAAAGTTTGTTCGCAAAACATTGCTTACGCGACGTTTGCTCGACACGCATGCCGACCGCGTGGGGGCAACGGCGCCCCCTCCGACATGGTAACGTAATCACAAACGTGCCTGTTTGCGGAACATCTATAGTTCTCAACGTTATCCCAAAAAATGCTATGCCATTGTGTAGCCCTCAACGCCAGGCTCATGAATATGACCTTAGTTTCGCTCAAAGTTGAGTTTGAAGTGATTTATCCAAAGAGGGAGAAAAATTCGCGAAACGCGTCCCCGCGCGCCTTCTGACCAAATCCTGCGGGCGATATTCCATCTGGAATATATGCAAAAAATGATTGGTAGAGAAGATAGAGATACTAGGTAATGGAGAAGGATGAGGTGCCATTAAGCAATAAGATGTGGCCTCGATAGCAATAGAACAACAACATGAGCCGTCGCATCAACCTAAGCGCAGCTCCAGCTTAATTGTGAACAGCGGTTGGTGTGCTGTTGGCGACGGCAGATGGGAAGGCTGCAGTTGAGCTCGGGGCCTCGAATCGCCTGGGGACTGTAGCCGAGCGGTTGTGCAGCATCATAGCTGGCAAGGCGGAATGAAAGATAAGAACTCTCTAGTCATTAAAAAACTATTTGAACCTAACTAAAAAACATAACCTAGGCCAATAAAGATTCCATCATCAAAATCACTGAGGCACAGAAGTATATCTTATACAAACATATCATACTTATTCGCGGCGATCCCAGCCTGTTCAATCGCTGATGATGGAATCTTTTGCGTTCGAAAAACTGCAAAAAGCTATGCAAATGAGGAGAAGGTACTGAAGAGTGGGGGCGATTTTCGTGCGTTGTCGTGCCTAACAGCCGAGCATTCTCCCCCCCCCCTTGCCCCCTCGCCCCCGAAATTTAGATTTTTTCAGGGGAGGGGGCGTGAAAACTTTGGGCCAAAACTTGAGAAAATTGGGCGTGTTTTTAGTTACGTTCCTCTTTCTGTGAAGAAAGCAAATCGTTGTTCGAGGGGTTCGGATGTGGTTGTCTTCTTTATTGTAATAGCTACAAAAAGATGAAAAGGAACAATAGTATACCAGGTTGAATAAGTTTTGTCGTTCGATAAGTAAAACACAATTTTATGGTTCAAAATACACTTTATTACTCAGTATAATCTCCCTTAACATTAATACACTTGCTACAACCATCCTCCAATCTGTGGATCCCACCCCTGAAGTGAGAATCCGGAAGATCTGCGAAATCCGCTTAAACAACAGTTATGACCTCTTCATTTGATGAAAAATCTTGCCACGCATAAATTTTTTGAGTTCTGGAAACAAATGGAAGTCGCTGGGGGCCAAATCTGGTGGACACGGTGGATGCTCCAACAATTCGAACTTTAATTCATGGATTTTAGCCATTGTCAAAATGCTCTTGTGACATGCTGCATTGTCCTGATGAAAAAGGTTTTTTTTCTTCTGCTAACCGGGTCCTTTTCACGATTTTTTTCCTTCAACTAATCCAAGAGGTCGCAGTTATATTAAGAATTAATTGTTTTACCAGTTTGCAAGTAATCCACGAGCAAAATTTCTATCGCATCCCAAAAAACTGATGCCATAACCTTTTTGGCCGATTTCTGGACACGCACTCCTTTCGAAGCCGAACAAACAGGTTCACACCACACTTTAGCCTCTTGTTTTGATTCGGGATCATGGTGATAGACCCAAGTCTCATCCATAGTGAAGAATCGACGCACAAAATTCACCTTATCCTATTTAAAACGCTCCAAATGTTGCTGAGAAAGTCGCATTCGAATGTGTTTTTGTTCCATTGTTAGCGAATGCGGCACCCATTGTGCACCCAGCTTTCTAAACCCAAAATTTCACTTAGAATATAGCTCACACTGGCTAATGAGATGTGTAGAGCCTCTACTAAATCTCTTTCAGCTAATCGACGATCTTCCAAAACCATATCCTGTTTTTGGCCATGATTTCTGGTTTTGATGCGCTTTTTGGACGTCCTTCACGTGGATCGTCTTCAAGGCTTGTACGACCACGTTTAAATTCAGCAACCCATCTTTCTACTGTTCCAATTGTAGGTAAACAATCATTATACGTTTTTACATTCGTTCGTGAATTTCTTCTGGGTCTATACCTTCCAAAAAAAAAATTTCACTGCACGATATTCAATTTTTTCCATTGTTGTGTCACGGCGACTCTAAATGGCTTGTAAACTAAAAAAAAACTCAAATTGAAACTAAATTTGTATTCTTCACCCCAAATATTCCCTGTTGAGAAGTTTTTAGGCAATTCTGACACTTTGACCGAACTACCTTATAGGCCCCGTATACTATCTAAAATCGACGGAAGGACCTCAGATTCGTGTTATGCACTCTAAATCAATCAAAAAAAATTAGCCAGCACTACTGTAGCATTCCAGAATTCGGCAAAAGCCTCTTTTTCCCCTAAAAATTGTCTCCAGTTGGAGAGTCTTGAACGGAATATGCTGAAGACTCCCGAAACGGGCCTCAATTCCTGACCAGTATCCCAAATGACCCCTATGGAGAATTCGGAAATATTTTCTTCTTGAACGCTCCCTCTGAATCATCTTTTTCGAAGCTAGATTTACTCTGTTCCCTCGCGCGCTTGTGCGGAGCAAAGGTAGAGTCAGCGAGAAAGTGTGGGGGAGCAGCAGACGCAGCATACGCACGCAAGAGACGGAAATAATTTTCCTTCGGAAACAATTGATACATTCCATTTGATATGGCCAGGCCGACCAAAAGAAGTTACCTCGTGAGATCTACATAAATACTTGGCTCAAGTTTTTTTCGGCCCATAGAGTTCTTTTTCGGGTCTGTCCGTTCAGCGGCATCAGAGCAAGTTACAGATCAGTCCGGGCGGAGCAAGTAGCGGTCGGTCATGGCAAAATATGTATAACGGTGATAGGGCGAATGTGACATGATGAACTCGATAAGGCTTTCTTCGACCGGCTTGCAATAAGGGAGAAAGGCTAAAAATAATAATGCGGAAACAACCGAAGTAGGGAGACACACGCATACAATCCAGCAAACAACACGACGGACTGAGAAGAAGGTGGAAGAGGTTTCCAATGGAGGGAGTATCCTGCAAGGTTGACCTTGTGAAAAGTTCGTCACGTAGAATGAGCCAGGAGGCACGCGCGGGTAATCAGAGGAAGAATTGCGCATAATCGAGTCGGGTCGGTCTGCATTCTTTTTCTTGTGGTATAATATGCTCGAAATGCGATTGTCTTCAACGACTAGTTCTGCAGGTTTCCTAATTAAAATCACTTAAATGAGATTCTTCATGACTATCAGCAAAGCAGAAATACTACGTTTCTGGTGTTGCAGTCAAGCAATGTAGTCCCACGTCGAGGCAAAGCACAAAATGGGCTTTAAAGGCACAGTCCAACATCTTAATGGTTTTTCTGTTTTCTACTTTATCTTGGAAATGGTCCCACGCTGATTCCAACGACGTCTCTGGAATCGCACAAGATCCTCTAGGAACGAAGTTATGGTCCCTCAAAAATTGAGCTACGGAAGCATGGTGGACGAGTTTTCCGAGGCTTGTAATTTCGGTCATTTGCAACCGACGTATGCGAGCCGGGGCTTTTGATGGAAATCCATAGCTCATCTCGCGACTATTGAGCTCGAAAGATCGTAAAAGGGGCGTGCCAAAGTGGCTTCCGGATGTGGGCGCCCCAGGGTGGCTTCCTCCTATATCTCGCTTATTTGGAGGAATTGAGACCTCGCCCTTGGCAGGTGCTATATAGGGTGGGTATTCTTCACAATTATGTGGAGATATCAGATTTCGTCCCTGAGCTTGAACTGTGCGATGAATGAAAAACAGAAATAGGTGGTAATAGTCAGAAGATACAATACAGGTCATCAGATAATTCTGTGTAAAATTTTTGGAGATACTCCTAATCTGTACAAGCGGGAGAAAAATTCGAATGTTCGATTTCACGCAATCAAGAGCCACATTTTTTTATTGTTTTAAAATAAACTCGATTACCTTTTCTTTAATTTTACGGATAAATTCGATTATCGAAATTTTCCGAGTTCTGTAATAATTTCTAACAGTTTGCGAGTTGTCATATATTGTGACTAAAAATACAATATTGATCTATCCCAAAGCCTCATATGACAAACTTGTATTGCATGAGATAATCGAGACTTCTATGTTCACACCGTATTTATTGGCAAGCTTTCGGTGTTCTTAACACCTTCTTGTAGGTTCCACTGTGGTATTATATTATATTAAGTGTATTATTATTATTATTATGTATTATATTAATTGTATTATAGGTTCCACTGTTTGGGTATAGCCGGCCCTGGTTAGTTTCCACTTTTCTTTAGTTGTGAACTCATTGCTTTTGCACCGTATGCTGTCAGACGTTATAGGTCTGAAGAAGGTGTTAAGAACACCGAAAGCTTGCCATTAAATACGGTGTGAACAGAGAAGTCTCAATTATCTCATATTGCTTGATTCCTGAGCTTCATTTGATCGATGTTGTTGAAATTGTTGTAGAATGGTATCAGCTGGCTTTTGACCCACATCTTGTCTCCGCTATTAAAATTCGTCCCAACGCACCTGGTGAATACTGATGAATTTCTCCGAGGCCTGAAGAACTGCAATTTACCTTCTACCGATGTGCAGTACCATAGTTTCGACGTGGCAGCGCTGTATACCAATGTCGACACAAGTGCAGCAATCGAAGCATGCCTTGAATTTCTACGTCAGCATGAGAGCGAAATCCAGCTCTACACCCTACAGCTCGACGACATACAAACACTATTACGTGCTGCTGTCGAATTCAATTTCTTCCGATTCCGAAATGTCGTCTACCGACAGAAGCGCGGTCTAGCAATGGGAAATAGACTTGCACCATTGTTGGCGATTCTATTCATGGACAGGTTGGAAAGAAACGCTCTAAGGACAGATGTGCTCTACTATGGCCGCTACATTGACGATATCCTCGTGGTGGCCGAATCCGCAAGTATGCTGCAGAACATTCACAGATGTTTGAACTCGCAGTATGAAACGATAAGGATGACAGTCGAAACACCGGCGCCCGATGGCTCCCTTCCGTTTTTAAACACGAGGATTATGATTGAAGCTGGTCATGTTCAAACGATGTGGTACAAGAAGCCGGCGTCAAAGAATATTCTCATACATTCTCGCAGCTGCCATCCCACCTACATGAAGAGCAGTGTTGTACGCAGCGTGCTGAGCACTGCACGAAAACTAACGTCGGACAGAAAAGAAGATGTGGAAACACAAATAGCAGAGGTGTTGCAGCAGAATGGCTACACAGAAGGCAGCTTCGACACATGGCGCCCTTACCATTACCTATCCGATACCTCTCTTGTCCTCCCCTATGATAACGAACGGTTTTGCGAGGACCTTAATAATGCAGTTCGAAGGTCCGCTCTCCCACTCCGCCTTGTTTTCCGGCCGCCATCAACACTTCGGCAACTCCTCACAACATCCAGACCGTATGAAGACCGTTGTGGAAGATCAGGCTGTACATACTGCACCACGGATGCACGAATATGCCAAGTCCCAAATGTCGTCTACAAGGTCACTTGTCAAGGATGTGGGGATTTTTACATAGGCGAGACTGGAAGGCCACTATACAAAAGATTGGATGAGCACATGCGGGCTCTTCGGTCACCATCTTCTTACCCGAACAGTGCATTTTCGAAGCACCGAACGCTCAAACACTGGGACGAAGCCGCACCCGAAATGAGAGCAACTTTGATATGGAGAAATATTCCGGATACGGCAGAGAGGAAGATAAGAGAAGCGCTTGAAATAAAGTTGAATGCACCTCCAATGAACAACCGGGATGAGATGAAAGACGCAATGATGATGCTGACCATCCAGCGCGACGATTTTGATCACTGATAGTCGACCGTTCTGTAGTCGTTCGCTACCACGGCGCTGCTCAAGCCGGCCAATCGTCTGGAGAACCGGAATGCTTTCTCCCTCCACCTCCCCCGCCGCTGCCGCTATGGTAGATTTGATCGTGATCGTGGCGTCAATCGTGTGTAATTTGTTTTTAAAATGTGATTTTTCATTATAGCCGCCTGAAGAAGGGTTTACGGCCCGAAACGTCGCGAATAAAGCGGTTCGGAACGACAAAAATCACCGCATTTTGAGTTTCTACAACAATTTCAACAACATCGATCAAATGAAGCTCAGGAATCAAGCAATATTGAGTGATCTGAAGTTCCTACAACGGTATTTCCATCTATGTAGTGATACTTTTAAGATAATGTTGAATTACATCGCTTACCATCAGCATGCGATCTGTATAGATGAGTCCATTAATTTTCTGCGTGATTGCGAGAGTAATTCCCTGGTCCCATCTTTCATCAGGAATATGCTTAACCGTTTCGCCAACTACCGTCAGAACAATGTTCGACACGCTATAAACTCACTGAGGATGGCACTTCTCTCTTCGGCAGTCGCAGAGCAGAAGCGAATTCGTTCGCGGTGCATAAGGAATATCGTTTCTCTTAGAACGGTTCTACAGACTAGACTCAGTGAGGATTGCTGGACTCAGCTGCTCCATTATCACACGTTGTCCTGTGATGTACTCCGATCATCAACGAGAGAGAGATTGCGACGAAAACTTGACGATTTGAAAGGATTCGAACCACGACGTAATAGTTTCATAATTCGCGAGGCAATCCCTCCAAAGCGTTGCACCGTCATTGATGGGGATAGGATCGACGATGATGTAGAATCAATGCTGAACCTCGGACCGAGTTTGCGCCTCGCCCATTGCTTAGTGATGCAACTAAGACCGAGATAGTGACCGCCCTACACAAATACGCGTACGCTCCAAAAATGGAAGGAACAGATCGGCCCGACAGTTCCTAGCCTGACCGAGCATTTGGCCAGATCAATTGCCTTTCCCCAGGAAGTTTGTCAGCGCTCCCAAAAATATCCCGACATGGTCCTCCAAGACTATCAACTCTGGAGTCTGAACTCATGCGTATAGTGGAGTGCCACCGCAGGATTAGACCGCCGGATAATATGACCACGGCGGAACGAGCTGGACTGAGGAAAGCACTCGAACTTCACGACGTTCTCTACGCTTCTCTGTTGGCGACAAGTGTGGAGGCTTTGTGGTGATGAAGCAGGAGAGAGACGTCAACTTATGCCTGACCACACTTTCGGATCAAGACACTTACGATATCTCTTCCATGGAGGAATATAATAGGAATTGCAAGAGGCTTCAAAATATCATCAAGACCACCTTGGATAAGAAAGTTGACGTGAAGATTATAAGACGACTTCTCCCAACACATGCAACGGTTCCCACATTTTACCAGATTGTAAAAACTCACAAGCTTCCATCCACTCTTGCAAGTGAGGCCTTGACGAACGACCAAATCAAGACGCGCCCCATTGTTTCCTCTTGTGGAGGGCCTACCGATGGTATCAGCTGGGTTTTGACCCACATCTTGTCTCCGCTATTGTATTAAAATTCGTCCCAACCCACCTGGTGAATACTGATGACTTTCTCCGAGGCCTGAAGAACTGCAATTTACCTTCTACCGATGTGCAGTACCATAGTTTCGACGTGGCAGCGCTGTATACCAATGTCGACACAAGTGCAGCAATCGAAGCATGCCTTGAATTTCTACGTCAGCATGAGAGCGAAATCCAGCTCTACACCCTACAGCTCGACGACATACAAACACTATTACGTGCTGCTGTCGAATTCAATTTCTTCCGATTCCGAAATGTCGTCTACCGACAGAAGCGCGGTCTAGCAATGGGAAATAGACTTGCACCATTGTTGGCGATTCTATTCATGGACAGGTTGGAAAGAAACGCTCTAAGGACAGATGTGCTCTACTATGGCCGCTACATTGACGATATCCTCGTGGTGGCCGAATCCGCAAGTATGCTGCAGAACATTCACAGATGTTTGAACTCGCAGTATGAAACGATAAGGATGACAGTCGAAAAACCGGGGGCAGATGGCTACCTTCCGTTTTTAAACACGAGGATTATGATTGAAGCTGGTCATGTTCAAACGATGTGGTACAAGAAGCCGGCGTCAAAGAATATTCTCATACATTCCTCGCAGCTGCCATCCCACCTACATGAAGAGCAGTGTTGTACGCAGCGTGCTGAGCACTGCACGAAAAACTAACGTCGGACAGAAAAGAAGATGTGGAAACACAAATAGCAGAGGTGTTGCAGCAGAATGGCTACACAGAAGGCAGCTTCGACACATGGCGCCCTTACCATTACCTATCCGATACCTCTCTTGTCCTCCCCTATGTTAACGAACGGTTTGCGAGGGACCTTAATAATGCAGTTCGAAGGTCCGCTCTCCCACTCCGCCTTGTTTTCCGGCCGCCATCAACACTTCGGCAACTCCTCACAACATCCAGACCGTATGAAGACCGTTGTGGAAGATCAGGCTGTACATACTGCACCACGGATGCACGAATATGCCAAGTCCCAAATGTCGTCTACAAGGTCACTTGTCAAGGATGTGGGGATTTTTACATAGGCGAGACTGGAAGGCCACTATACAAAAGATTGGATGAGCACATGCGGGCTCTTCGGTCACCATCTTCTTACCCGAACAGTGCATTTTCGAAGCACCGAACGCTCAAACACTGGGACGAAGCCGCACCCGAAATGAGAGCAACTTTGATATGGAGAAATATTCCGGATACGGCAGAGAGGAAGATAAGAGAAGCGCTTGAAATAAAGTTGAATGCACCTCCAATGAACAACCGGGATGAGATGAAAGACGCAATGATGATGCTGACCATCCAGCGCGACGATTTTGATCACTGATAGTCGACCGTTCTGTAGTCGTTCGCTACCACGGCGCTGCTCAAGCCGGCCAATCGTCTGGAGAACCGTAATCCTTTCTCCCTCCGCCTCCCTCGCCGCTGCCGCTAGGTTAGCTTTGATCGTGATCGTGGCGTCAATCGTGTGTAATTTGTTTTTAAAATGTGATTTTTCATTATAGCCGCCTGAAAAAGGGTTTACGGCCCGAAACGTCGCGAATAAAGCGGTTCGGAACGACAAAAATCACCGCATTTTGAGTTTCTACAACAATTTCAACAACATCAATTATCTCATGCAATACTAAAAATACGGTATAGCTGAGTCAGCGACTGCAAGTTAGAGACAGGGACGTGAAAAATCTACCAGATTACTAATTTGCAAAGACCTTGTAAACTCCAAAAATGAGAAAAATGCAGCATCAATAACGAGTAGAAGTATAGAAGTATTCACTACTTGGTTGGGGAAAGATGATATTGTACCCCCAATGCCCAAGAGCCTCTCAGGAATTGGCTGAATTAGGATATTTGTGAACTTCTATGTCACCACCCAAGGCATACGCAAAGGGGCACTCGGAAGCCGAGGTTAACCAGAATGATGCAATCTGAAACGATAGGAAATGACTGGATCTCAGTATCAGTGGCCTCATCCTCTTCTTCCAAGCCTCCTCAGAAGGGATTGGCCAAACTGGTTTGTCAGATCAATACATATGCTCCTACGCTTACATCATCCAATAACTTCCTCAGAGACGCATTCAACGTTACCCGAGTGGCCCGGGCATTGTCCACCAGCCAAGGACTTATGAGTTCGATCCCCTCTGCTGGCTTATATTCAGCTTTTCGCTGAGAAAACTTGAATGTTTCTGCTTAAATTTTATCCGCAGGGAATCTTTCGAGCGTCCAAAGCAATTATGAAGTCAGCCCTCGAACTTCTCTGAAAGTCACTGTAGGGTATGTAGGTTATAATATTTCAACAAGGCTCATAACATTTTAGTGCAAGACTTTATTTTTTATTGCACGAACAGATGAGGATAGTTTTACACCAGAGCTCTGCTGATGGCGGGTCGAGAGGTCATATCCCTCATTTCGGGGCAGAATTTACTTTACTCCCTCGCGTGCGGGTCAGGACCGAGACGAGTGATCGCGAGAAGGTGTGGTGGGAGAGGGAGGCGCAGCATATGAGCGCACACACACGCGACAGACTTGAGTAAATTTTGTTCCGGAATAGAGGGTAGCTGTGTAGACAGATACGGCGAACAGATTAGGCTAATCCCTTGTTGAGAAGTTATCGTTTCTGGGCTGACATTTAGCTTTTGACGTCATTTGGCAGTATTTTTTTGTCATCTCTTCTAGGATCACTTTCTCCTAGAGCCAAGGGAGCATACGCTTCTTGCGAGGCAATTGTAAGACGTGAACAGTATTAACAGAATCGGAAGGTGCGCCGCATCTCGGACGAGTGGGATGGAACCTAAACAATCGAAGCGATTCGCCCGACCTCAACCAAATCTTGTCCAAAAACGTCCTCAGTGCAACATTATATAAGGACTTGCAACTGTGGTGTCATTTGCAGTAGGATGTGCCCTTGGATAACAGAATCCCAAATCCAAAAAGCACATTTCCGGTGATTTTTCTCCAGAATTTAGGGAAACTTACAAAGTTGTTGTATTCTATGGCGCCTCCTGGTGTATGCTTAGTGGAAATACGTAACAGCACAACCGCCTTTTTTCCGTTGCCGTCGACTGTATATGAGTTCACAGCACATTTTCAACAGTGGATTATTGCCTTCATTAAGCACTTTGAACCCTCGAGATTTCAGGTAATCGAAGGAATATTACCATCCATTCCAAAACAGAACGAAATCAATTCGGGTGTGTCGCGTGCGTGTGTATGATGCTTCTCCATTCCCTCACACTCTTTCGTTGTCTCTCCCCTCGCTCCGCACTCGCACGCGAAGAAGCAAAATAAAATTCTCGCTGAACTGGAAAGTTTGCAACCGCTATTTCGTAGCGTAATTTACTTTGTTCCTTGGCGTGCGTATGCGAAACGAGGTGGGTTCGCGAGTGTGGGAGAGGGAGACGCAGCGTATGCGCTCACAGGCACGCGATTGACCCGACTGAATTTCACTCAAAAAAATATGATACAAGCATTCAAATTTCGGGAATGTTATAACGCCTATGCTTAAAATATTAAATTTTTAGTACTCTTAATAGTTATGATTATCTCCAGACTCGAATATTTTTCGAAAATACGAAACTTCAAATTACTCCAAATTGGAAGAGGCATTCAAATAATTTCCGAACAAAAAGGTATGAATTGACTCCCACCCCCTTGACAACCTCTGTGTATAAAGCCATGTTATGACTGCATCGCTGCTGTTTTTCATCGCAGGCAGCGATTGTGTTCATAGTGCATAGCCTCACGGATGATCGAAGAATTCCAATCAATTACTGAAACTAATGGTTGGTAGTATACTTTTACATTTTCAGATTTCTTTCGAATATTCGACTTTCCGAATAATTCGAAGTCGACTTTTTCAATCGAATGATTTTTCGAATCATTCGATTCGGTCAAAGTATAGTTGGTAGTAATCAATAACACGTTTCGACTCGTAAACACTTATCTTGACATGTGAGAGGGTGTCAGTTCACTATACGAAACGTGTCATTCGCTGGCAATCGTTCCATCGGTGCCATAATGGCGGCGATGGAGCGATGATCAGCGACCATCGAGAATTGTGGTGCGCGCGAAGCGCGCACCAGATTTGGTTTTGAATTGGCCACGCGCGCAACCCCTTTCTTGAAATCTCAGTTCAGAGTGAACGAAGGAATTAGAGCTACATTGCATTAAAAAGAGCGCAAAAAGATGGTATATGAGCCCAAAAATGGTTTAGAACGGTTCACTGGTTTTCGAGTAAAAATTGAAAGACCGCGCGTTTTTGTTGTTAATCTCCTTTTTTTCAGACGGTGTTCACGATCTTGCGGGTACACCTAAAATTGAGCTAGGGAGCTCATTTTTGGACAGAAGGCTGGAAATGGATGCAGGTCGCTCCCATTTCAATTTGAACTTGATACCTTAACTTTGAAGGGTACCTCTAAATCGTGGGTTTATATACTAAATTAGCCGTGGAGCACGAAAACTGCTTTTTTCTGCTACTGCTGTGGAGACCGGAGTGTGTGGGTGAATCTGCAGCCAATCAACACAGGTCGTCGGAGATAAGTACTGAACTTGTCAGATTTCGTACTCATGACACGTCATCGATCGATAATCAATATTATCGATTTTCACACTTTTTGCTCAAAATGCGGCAAGGAGTGGTGATTGCTGATGGGATTGGTTTTCTTGGTTGGAGAATTTTGCTCATCAGACATTATCGATAAATACTAATCAATAATATTGATTTTTTCGCCTGTTTCACAAAATGCCGCAATGATTTTTGATTGTTGATGGCTCTAAGTCACTTGTTTGGGAAATTCTTCTCATCATGCAAGATCCAATATTAAACTAGATTTTCTTCAATTATCGATAGTATTGAGTTCTCACATAATGCACAAAATGCGGCAATGAGTGATATTTTTCACTGTTTTGGGTCATAAGTTTTAAAAGTCGTACTCATAAGACAATGTCGTCTGTTAGATGTTTCATCATTCCAGAATGGAAATCGTTGAGCAAAATTGAAGTTAGAAAGGGAACCTTCGGGAAAAATATGTGAAATTTCTGAAAATTTAGCTTCCTGGCAAAAGTAACGATTTGGTAATGGTGAAAGCTTCAAAAATATCTTGAAATATCTTAAAAAATGATTTGGCGTAAAATGGCCTGGGGCCGTATTCATCAATGATTCACCCGCGAGGTAAGTTTAAATTCCCATGAATTGGGATTTTACCCGGTATCCACACGCTTACTTACTCGGGATTTTCGGGTAAAAAGCCAGGTAAAGTTTACCCGACATATGGAGTCGGGTAAATTTTACTCCCAAACAGCTGCAGCTGCTGCGTTCCAACACTCATAGCAGAATTAGCAATGTAGCGCAATATATTCACCGAAAAATTGTACTACTCCTTTCCTTCAAAGTTTAGTTTGTCTTTTTATGACTCATTTAATGCGTTGTTTTCCATAGATCAATCGCAATGAAACACATTTAAAAAGGATTTCCAGTATACGACAGAGGAACAGCCACTTTTTGAATTCTATGTTACATATGTACTACCAAATAAAATATTAGAAAGAACATTTGTCCAAATTTAGGTCAGCACGATTCGATACAAAGAATGATCCTTCAGTTTTTTTTGTCGTTTCGTCGCTTTTTTTTCGCAGAAAGTGGTATGTGTATTTTCGTTGGCTGATCAGTGAACATTTCCAGAAAATTTCCCAAAACTCGAGCTAACATTCGTGATCCACCACGAGTAGTTGAGAGGTCAAAAAAAACCTTGGATAGCGCTTTTGAACGATATATCAAACTCGCTTGAAAAACTGCACCGAAGAAAAGACAAAAAAGAATAGTAGGAAGCTTTGACTTCAACTTAATACTCATAGGAGAGAAATTCTACCATACAGTAGAATACCGATCAAGAAAAACAAACGAGTACCATTGAAAAAATCTCAGTAGAAGAAATGAAAAATAAGTAATGGAAAATGATGGTATTTTCTATTTATGAAATGTCTCCTATGATGTGCTCTGAAGTTTTTTTTACTCACTCAACCCATGGACTTCTCCCTAGGCTCCTTAAAGGCAGTGTTCACGATAATCTTCAATTTTGAGATTATTCGCTATATTGATTGAGTGGCGCCCGGGTAGTACTTAAATGGCGTAGAAATTGAGAAAAACGCACCAGAAGTACACAAAATCCTCAAGTATCACCCCGGATCTTAAGTATCACACGAAGTGTTTGTTGTGACAGTGCAATCTTTTCTGAACCCGTCCTTTGCAATTCTCTACTCTCTATTGCTCCCGTTCTTTCCTTAGGGCCCTAACTAAACCTGTTTTGCATGAAATATTCATCTATTTTCTACTGACCCAATTCTCCACCGGTGACAACCACCATGAGCATGTTCATCCAGCCGGACAACTAGTCCATGTTTTAGGATAATGTTACTGAAATACGACGTTTTAATGCGTTTCTCACCGTTTCTTCGTAAGTTTTGTAACACTTGGAGGCCAACGCATTTTTTATGTGAAAATCTCGGGGACCAAAATCATCGTGAACACTGCCTTTAATTAAACAAAGAGTGAATCGGTGAAAAACTTGTAAATTGACGACGCCTATTGAGTGTTTCGGAGGGTGCACACGGTACACATTTTGCGCGGGATCTTACCCGGGTAAGTAAGTGTTGATGAATGCCGTTTCACGGTGAGTAAGTAATCGGCTCCGGGTAAGGTAAAAGTAGAGTAAGATTTACCCGGCATTTCAATGATGAATACGGCCCCAGGAAGCTAATTTTTCAGAAATCGCTCCTCTAGCAGCTGAGCAATGAAACATAGGATTTCGTCGCCGCGACGTGTACTGTGCTTCTCTGGGCCAAATACCGGTCCGCATTTGCGTCTCGACACGCCTTGCGGCCGCACGCGCTCGAGTCAGTCGAGTTTCCAACGCAAAAGCCGACTCGATATGGTTTTTAGTTTTCTCCAATTGTGTTTAGTTTCCAGTTTATAAAACCCACCTAGAGTCAACAGATTGGAGGCTGTGGCGCTGGAAACTTTCGACTCGAAAGCGCGGGGCCGCAAAGCGTGTCGAGACGCAACTGCGGACCGGAAATTAGCCCAGAGAAGCATAGGACGTCTGCCACGAAGCGATCACAATTGGAGCGCCTTTCCGTTACGCGCGATGAAAAAGGAACATTTGTCCCTCGCATGGCCCCGGCGACCATCTGCAGTCAAAAATCTCAAAGTCTTCAACTCAAAGTCTCAACGAATCTCAGAGTTCACACTACGATCATTTTCAGTGCTGCAGTTTCTAAACATTCAGCAAACATTTTCACATCGAAATATCTACAATTGCATTGCTGGATAGGAAAGGATGTTTACGCGTCATGATTTTTTAAAAAATTAATCTACTTCCAAAAATAAATGAAGAAAAGTTCCTTGAAAATGCAACATCTTTTGAAAGCCTTTCCGAAACTTAAAGGCAGTGTTCACGGTAATCTTCGATTTTGTGGTTAGTCACTGAATCGATTGTTTGGCCCCCAGGGAGAACTAAAATGACGAAGAAACCGAGAAAAACGGACCAGAAGTGCACGAAATCCTTTACTCTCACCCAGCGTCTTTACTCTCTTAGGAACTGTTCGTTGTGACAATGAAATCTTCTGTGGACCCGTCTTTTGAAATATTCAACTACAAGTTGCTCCATTCCTTCTTTCGGACCCTAACTAATACCGTTGCCTAAAATATCCTTCCATTTTCGATTAGCCCCACTTCTTACTGGTGACAACCACCGTGAACATGTTCATCCAATCGGACAACTAGTCCAGGCCAGAGAATGTCGCTGAAATAAGACGTTTAAGTGGGTTTCTCGCCGTTTCTTCGTGATTTTGGTAACACTTAGTTCCCAGCAGTTGTTTTGAGTGGAAAACTCGGGAAGGAAAATCATCGTGAACACTGCCTTTAAGTAGCTACCTGATCTACCCACATAGTTCTTATACACTTTTGATTTCTTCTTTTCACAAGAATTTGTGAAGTCCACAACCAGGCAGTACCAGACACAGCAAGCACTTCAAAAAATTTTCCCAATTTAGATAGAAATATAAAGATGCTTCATCGTAACCAAGCGACTAGAGCGGCGAAAAACACAAGTGCAAGGGAAAGACATACATGTTCCCTGGATTTCTCAGTTTCATCGCATGAGAACTTCCCGATGCACTTTGTTTTCAGATCGAGTCTTAAAGATTACGCTTGAATCCGTGAAGCTGTGAGAAAAGTCGTGCAACTTTCACATAGTTATGGAGACCTTCGCGGAACTACACAGCTAGAATTCCGCCAACTTGCCTTGAAGTGTTACCGATTTGATAGGGTACTCGATAAAATCAGTTGCTGCGCTATCCTCATGGAAAGGTAGATCTGGCCATCACAAAAATGAAAATGAGTTTTAAAAAAATTGTAGAGAAAATGCTCAGGAAAATGTTATTGTCTGGTTTCCCCCGACTCCAATTATCGAGATTTCTATAAATGCGCGTTTTCTCAAATTTATTTTGCTTCTAAAGTATTTTCTGAGCACTTCTGGAGAATAGTGACTACTTAAAGGCACAGGACACCCAAAAAGCTATTTTTCAGATTTCATGCTTATGTATCTTGGAGAGAGCCACTCCCCGATCACAATGGTGGAAATAACGATTATTGATCACCATGAGGTACCTTTTCAGTACTCATTACTTCAACATTTTTTACAGAGTGCCCAAGAAATTGAACTTCGGGGGATCGCAAAAATTTTGGGGTTTTGTAAAGAAAAGTTTGAAGGCCGGAGGGGGGGGGAGGGGGTCGTTCAGGTTTCGTAAAATTACCCAGCGCCCCGCTTGACCGTACTTAAACAGCAAAATAAAAGGCGGATAAACAAGCAATAATGAAAATCTCATTATTTAGGGGGCCGACCGACACCAGTAATTCGCAGGCATGCCTTACTTTTGAGCGTTTTTCCCACAACTTTTCGGGTTTCTTCACTTTTTCTTTGATGACCGAATCTACATTCTCATTAAGAGAACTGAAAAATCGTTTTTATCGCGAATCATACCTCCCACAAAATAGAGCAACGATGTCCCGACTGAGTTTATTATCGATTTTCTAATAACAGTTATTATCAAGTAAGACAGTAACAAAGACCGGGAATATAATTCTTACACAAAACAAGTATACATACTGAAATCCCGCATAGAAATACGTATAAATTAGCATCAGAACAGCCGATAACACTTTGAGAAATCCTTCTGTAGGCGCAAAACGCCACATAAAATACGACAATTTGTTTGAAATTCTCACAACTAAAAAGAACAATTAAATGGGAGCAGCACAAGTTGAACAGATGACGACGATAGGATTGCCGGATGCCTACTTCCTCAACCACTTCACTACTTCTTCTTCGATTCCTCTGCTTCCGCTGCTTCACGTTCTTGTTCCACTTGCTTCATTAGTGACTCCACCTCTTCAACAGTCAAAACGCGATGTGTGCACTCACCCGGCTGTAATGTCAAAAATCCATATTTTCATTTCGAGAATTAGGGCTTCAAACTTTCAAACTACTGCGAAGTTTGTTACGATAGCTTTCCAAATCTACTACTTCCCCTACCTAAACCGAACAGATCAATTTCAAAAACAGCGAGGCTGATGTACCCTATGTTACGAACCTAGGTCTGCTTTACGGAGCCGTTAAAAGGACAGAACCCTAAAACTGGTTGCAGCAGCCATGACACAAGTATACAAGTTATCTACGTTCTTAAATAGCGATCGCCTAGTTATGATATCATCTAAACAAAATACCAGGAACACACGCCGTTTTCCACTAAAAGTTTGATTGAAGCACATGAAGACAGTAAGGGAGAAAACTAATCCCATAGGAAAAAGAACATGAACTGGAAGACACTCACAACATTGGTCTTCTTCATTACAGCAATCTCGATGTTTTGAGCACCAGACTGTACGACCTGAAAATCTAGCAGTTAGCTTAGAACCTGAAGAAGAAAGAAGGAGCCCTAAGCGATTTCTAGAAGATTAGGACTATATTTTATATATCAGCAGGGTCTCAAACAAAATCTACATACTAAAGTCGACACTTTTCGAGAAAAAAAGGATGAATGAATGACAGAGGCAATTCGTCTTCATCTAAAGAGACTTTATAGCAGATGTGTTTAAAAAATAATTGGCGAAATAAACTAACCTGAGAAAGTGCTTTAACAACAAGTTTAAGCGTTGAGGCCTCGTCCTTGATCGTATCATCACCGTAATGCTCCTCTAAGTACTCACGAACGGGTTTCTCTCCACGGCCAGTGGAATTCGCCTAAAAAGAACAGCATTATATGGCATATGACGGCGATGGACTCGCAACTGATGAAATCTTCAGGATGAAATGAGGACATAAGAGAAATGAGTCAAAACGAGCAGAACAGACCACTTACTAGATACTCATAGTAGGCACCAGATGGTTCAGTCTTGAAAAGACGTGGCTGCCCATCAAAATCAAAACCTCCAATCAGCATAGAAATACCGAACGGTCGTCGACCTGGTGATTGGGTGAAGCGCTAAAACCAAGCTAGCTACTGCTTATAAAGGAAGTGTTTATGGTGATAAACGCATCTGCAAAAACGACTTGTATTGTTGGTATTTCTTGGGCCTCCATAGTAAAACTGCGCAGTATCCCGCCCTAAGCTGCTGGTTCCAAGAAGTTACAAGCTTAAAACGGTAGTTTTTTGTGCTTTCTTACCTTCCAAAACGCGCATTAGTCTTCGAAAAATCCGGAAACGGACCTGATGACTGAGCTCAGCGCCCAAAACTACAGCCCTGAGCAAAGTTTGGGTGAAAGCTCATTTTTCAAACTTTGTCCACACTGATAGCATTGTACGGATTTTCGGTTAGGCGTTTATTTATTTACACCAATTGAAAGGCTCTGTAAGGTTTCAGAAAAATTTGACTTAAGGTCCTCCCAGGTGTGTTATTTGGGGCGCTGATCACGAATGTGAAGTTTATTTGCCGATTTTACGAAGTTTCGACTAAATTCGTTCAAAGTCTCCAATCGGGATGGGGGGGGGGAGGATTTGCGGGTGCTACGATAGAAATGGCATAAAATGTTTCTATATGGGTTATTTGAATTGCTAAACACGAATCTAGAGTCGGCTTATCGATTTTTTACAGATTACGGTGGGTATACGGTAGTTTGGTCAATGTCTCAGATTTCAATCAAAAATTGTATAAGGGGGTTATTCCGGGTGTTGAATACGATTTTAACGTCCGCTTGTCGATAATCGGAATACTAAGGTAGGTTTTGCCCCCTAAATGACATGGTACCTAACGTAACTTACGACTGGAATCTTCCATTGTCTAAGGAAAAAACTAAAGTGCTCCATTTGGGGAATGCCAATGGGAACAAAAACTACAGTGTCGATGGAACACAAATCGTTGATGTAGATCAGATCTCGGATTTAGGTTTCATCATCACCAAGGATCTCAGTTTTGATAAGCATTGTGAAATGTTATCAAACAAAGCCCATTTCGCTATGAACAAAATATTCAGAGGCTTGACAATAAGAAGTTCCTCTCTGCTTATCAAAGCCTATAGAACCTATGTGAGGCCTATACTCTAGTACGAAACACAAGTTTTCAACCCATTCAAACAAAAAGTATAAACAAAATAGAAAAATTCCAGAAGTGTTTCACGAGAAAATTGATTATAAGAATGCATGGTTTCATCTCCTATGAACATATGCCTTCATCATCTGACAGGAACAAAATCTTTGCTCTTGAGGACTTAGCTCATAGAAGGGAGGTAAATGATTTGCTACTAATGCATAAAATCCTTTTCAACCCTGAGTTCGGTCTTAAGCCTAGTTTTGACTGCAGGTGGTCGCTGCGGCCATGCGAGGAACAACTGTTCCTTTTTCATCGCGCGTAATGGAAAGCCGCTCCAACTGTGATCGCTTCGTGGCAAACGTCCTACATCGCTGGGTGGCGGCTGCGGAATCCTATGTTTTACTGCATCGCTGCTTGAAGAGCGATTCTCAATGGTCGCTGACCATCGCTCCATCGCGGCCAAAATGGCAGCGATGGAACGATTGCCAGCAAATTACACGTTTCGTCTAGTGAACGTTGACTCACATGACAAGATCAGTGTTTTCGAGTCGAAATGCATTATTGATGAATACCAGCAATTAATTTCACTGATTGATTGAATTTCTTCTATCATCCATGGGCCTATGCACTATGAACAGAATCGCTGCCGCTGCTACATCGCTGCAGCAGCGGGTGCAAAACCGCTGCGATGAAAAACAGCAGCGATGCAGTCAAAACTAGGCTTTAATCCGCGTGGTTTAGTTAACCTAAGAGTTTTAACACCCGGGAAGGGTAGATCAAATTCCAATGTTGTTCCACTAATCTTAATTGCAGGCAGTACTTCTTCACCAACAGAACAACTCCTACGTTTGAAAGTCTCAGCGCGATTGAGACTATTCCAAGGAACTTTAACTCGTTCAAAAAAATTTATCCGCAAAAAAATTAAGGCCTAGAAGTTTGACAGGTGATCCTGTCTAAGCGATTGGAAAATCATCCTAATCATGACATTATCTTGTATTGATAACATGTTTATCTCTTTACAGTAAACCGCAGAATTTCGCCAAACGGACTCCAGATTCGTGTTGGCCACCCCAAAATTGCAGATACAAGCTTTGAGCAAAATCCAAGAATTTTTTTCGAAACACCCAAAAAAATGTCTGATGCCTTTTTGTTACACTTGCCTTTCCGCGAAGCTTGGAAAACGCTTATAACTTCCTGGAACCTGCAGCTCGGGGCCGGATACTTCGCAGTTTTACTACTGAACCACAAGAGATCCTAACAATACTATTCGTTTTCACAGATGCGTTTACACTAAAAACACTTCCATTGCTAGTTGAATAGAAGAAATATGCTTTCGTAACAGATTGCAGAAGAATTAATGATTTTTTTCTGAGAAAAAGCACAATACAACAGAAACATATAGCTGTACCTGCTTGGTGTTCGCAATGTACCTCGAAATATACGCCACTGTGACAGGATCCTCCAGAGTCAATTTGTAGGACTGACACTCGATACGAGCCCGATCGACAAGTACGCGGGCATCAGCCGACAAACCTGAACGGAAAACCATTCGGCACCAGATAGGAGACAGATTTTGCTTCAGCCAGTTAAATTAAATATATAGAAACCACCTCACCGGCAAAGGCAAGCATTACATGGTCATCAATCATGTGGATCTTGCGTATCGTCCTGTCATCCTGTAGAGCAGGAATCGACTTCTTTTCAACACCGATCACGACACAATCTTTGCCACGAACGCCAACCTGAACGAGTAGAAATTGACCAAAACCTGCATTCCTACGCACGCAGAACGGAGACAATCCCTATAGGAGAATTCTGGCGCTAACGCTTGTTAGTGTTGCCGCTCAATCGGTCAGAACTGTTGGTAACGGTCCGTGGGATTTAAAACCGTCTAGGCATAATATATAACGCACGGCAAGTTCACGCAAATTCTCTTCCCCAAACAGATCTCGGATTAGTGACACTTCTTGAAAATTATTTGAAAAAACTGATCTACAGCAGTATCTAAGCCACCCAGATTCCATCTATCGCAATTTTGAAGCAAAAAGCGAAGAAATCGAGCCTCAGTGGAGACGAACACTTCATGCCTAATGAAAATTTTGACCTTCTTTATCGGGAGAATTCTATCAAACTTCACGGTCACAGAAAATATCCACATTCTTGAACTTGGAGAGATGTGATAACAGACATATTTCAAACAAGAATCTCAGAAACTACAAAAATAAAACGAAGTTTCATAGTGAGGAGCGAATGAAATCGAATAATACGATCAACCAATTTTCCGGATCAAGGTCAAATTGGTTTGAAAAGGCTTTGATTCTCAGAAATCAAGTAAGGGAAAAACTTGATTTGTGATTGATTTGTGAGGGAAAAACTTGATTTGTGACCAAAGTGATTGATTTCAGAAAGCCAGAAGCAGCTCAAACCAATCCGACATTGAGCCGAAAAATTGATTAATCTGATAATTCGATTTGGTTCGGTTCTCAACCTACAAGTTTTCCATCTTGCATTTGATCCCATGTTCTTCCACGCAGGGCCAAGCGGGGTTGTGAAATTTCGCAACGGGGGTGAAGGGGGGATCGCGAAAATTTCAAACCACAAATGAAAATTTGGTGAAGATATCCCAATTGTTCCTCTTCTTCTTCTACAGCCACAGTGAGGGTCCTGTCATAGGTTCAGAAAATCGGCCATCAGCGTTGGGTTTATCCACAAATCCATTGTCGTTAAAGGCACAGTACACCCTCAGATATGAATTTCGAAATTTACATGTAATTAAGTCGAAGGCCCCTCCTATATAACACAAGCCAAATGCGAGACCTCAATTCCTCGAAATAAGCGAGATATAAGCGACCACCACAGGCCCGACCCCCTTCGCTCACCACAACAGGCCCGACCCCCTAACAGACTTTCGAACTCGATAGCTGCTCGATGAATGGATGAATTTGAAAAACAAGTCGTCGTTCTTCAGTCCATTATCGGATTGTCTCCCTATCCTGGCTTTCTCTCACGCAACGATTACGAATGAAGAGAAATACAGGCCTGAGACAACTCGTCCACCAAGTTTTCACCCTCAAAATCTAGCCATCTTCGAAGAGGCATAACTCTGTTCAAAGGGGGTCTTGGACGATTTCAGAGACACCACTGTGATCAGCGTGTGACTCTCTCCAATATAAGCATAAAATCTCAGAATTTATTTTCTGGGTGTCCTGTGCCTTTAATGTAGTCGGTCTCATCCGGCAATTGAACAGGTGCGCAGTAGTACGCCCTTGACTGTCACAATCTGGGCACTCGTCAGGTTTGCTGTTATCAAACCTATGCAAATATGACATCAACATGGGGGAGAGTCCATAGCGTAAAGAGGCAAGGGTGCACCTGACACGCCTGTCGAGTTCCATTTCGGTCTCGCTGGCCTTGGTAGGTGCGACTCCCAAGATGGAGTTTATGGCAACTCTGCTCAAGTGTTCCTTCACGAATTGGGTATACTCCGCGCGCAAGAGACAAAGGCGTTCTTGTTGTGCTTCGATCCATCTCTTCACATCTGCTTTCGAGAGAGCATAGGCGAACGGCTTCCTGATACATCTCTCTCTTTCACCGGGTCCAGTACTCATAATGATGGATGATTTGGCGATCCCCATTATTCGTCCCAACCTACTACTGCGCGGTGCTCCTGCGTCGCGTGTCAACACATCTCATTGGGACGCGACAGCAGCTCCCCACATCTGACTCGATGAGCCTTGAATTATGGTTAGTGTGGACCTGGGTGTTAGGCTTCCGATCCAAGCATTTCCAGCAATCGATTTGGGGCTAAACAGGAAATAGACAACTCTGTTATGCCGGTCTGGATTTGTTGAAATTTACTGAGCACCGACGATGGTTTTAGGAATGCAACCTGATCTTGAAGACACTTTTCAGCTACCAGAACATTGGAGCCATGTCTCAATTGGGCGAGATCTCGATAAGCTGTGCACTTCTGCACATTATATGAGACTCCTATGCACTCATGTGCAAGTCCTCTTGTCTATGAGCCGTTGAATATCATTTCTATTTTCGACTGATACATCAGCCTATTCTTCTCAAGATGATGTTTGCGAAGTATAAATTAGCGTATTCGATCCGAAAATGCTTAATTACGGCTCGCATCGTTGCAAAAGCTTACGCAATGCAGAACTTTTTGAAGGAACTCACTAGGAAATGAAAACGTTGTCCAGCGAAATTCATATCAGCTATTGTTCTTCCTTACATTTTCAAATCCATGTATGGAACTGCTGAAGACTTCTCCAAACTGGGTCATAGGAGTTTCTTCACCTTAAAGATAGCATGATGCCCCCTTATCTTGTCGCCCAACTGAGGAAACCAGCTACCCCTCATCTTATTGAAACATATTCTCCTGATCATCGATTAAATGGTGTCGGCTCCAAATACTTGGAATTTCGAAATTTTCGTCTTTTCAAGTGGAAATTATGTGTATTGTGCCACCTATTTGTTGATTACCTAGAGCGAATTGTATTAAATGGCAGTATTTCTTCGCTATTCGTTACCTCGTGAGCGATTACACGGGTTTTACTGAATTCATAGCTGTTCATAAGCGCGACCCAATGCGAAATAGCGCGCTCGACGAGCTGGCTGCCGGGTTTCGCCGGGCGCGCGACAGTTTTCGCCGCGCAGTAGGCTGGGACGGATAATCAGGATCTGATTTAGCTGCTCCACGATGTTATTGAACATTTGTCGAGCCTGGAAATGGCAGCAGTCTCTAACTGGCAACATGCAAGCTTCGGCATGTAAGTGCTCAAATGTGGAGCTTCTAGAACAGCCCGTCGCGATTCGCAAAGCACAATTTTGGACGCGCTTCAGCTTGGACCAAGATGTGTCCGACACGATGTTCTGCCAGACTGGCGCAGCATACTCCAAGCAGGTTGCACAATAGCCTTATACGTGGTCAGGATCATTTCTTTATTTCACCCCAAGGACGTTCCATCGAAGACACGTAGGACGTTGACTATTATTTTCATTAAGGGTTGCTTCTCTTTAGTGTTCTCATGAAACTTCAGCGAAGGATCCAACACGATACCAAGTTACATGAGGAATCGGGCGGCCCGCGATTCAGTTTCGTCCCATTTCACCATAGGTGAAATGTTTTACATCGATCTTCTACAGAGAATATACATCCAGTAGTAATTCTGTCGAAAAATTCTCAGCAATCTCTTTTCAGCCACTCACAAAAACAAACAACACAAAACACAGCTATCAAATCAATAAAAATTATGTATTCAAAAAAGAAAAAAAGGAACTCACAGCAGTGGAACCCTTCTTCACAGCCTCCTGTGCATACTCCACTTGGAAAAGATGCCCATCAGGTGAGAAGATAGTAATGGCACGGTCATAGCGCTCCATTTTCTCACCCTGAAATAGAGGGATATGAGAAATCTAAACAGAAATGGGCGGAATTTAGAGCGTTTGCGGGGTAGAACCGGGATGAAAACCCTATTCCAGAACGGTACTGTCGCATGAGAGAGCGGAGCATGACGGCGAATTAACTCGCAATGGAAACAATGTTTCTTTCAATTTATGCTGTGGACCCAGCACGATTTCTAGAGAAAGCTGAGGACGAGAGGAATATTTGATTCCAGCAAATCCGAACGTTGTTGACGAATGCGGTACTTATGCACAACTACATTGGTAGAAGCAGAATTTTTTGAAGGAGAATTTTAAGAAGTTTTATTATGAAGCCTGGCTCAGAATGAAGTCAATGCAATGAGAAGCAAAGGCAAAAAAAAACAAAACTAAAGCATCAACAATTTAATGTCATCACAAAATCCGCGATTAAAGGCATCACTGAGTTCGATTGGAGCGAGACTCGAGGGCGGCGGGGACAACTCGTCCTAGTTCCTGTACAACACGATTCCTTATTTCGAATTTTCGGTTAAACCTTGGTCGTCTGAACTACTAAAATACGTGCTGAAGCTATAGAAAGTTTTAACTTGTTTTGAGAATGAGCAACAGCAGACAGAGTAAGTTCCACGCTTGTATGAAATGAGGATCGGGACGAGTTCCCTGTCTGGTCGGGTCAGCCCTTTAATATGTGAGCTTTAAAAAATTTTGGAATCCGCATTCGTTTTTTCCACTTTTTCTTTTATACAGTTTCGTCTGTGTTAAAAATGCCAAATTTATGTAAAATTTGATCGTAGGGCCGCCAAGCTCCTCATTTAGATTTATCGAAAATTTCCAGCAATTACCTTCGTGGAGAAAATTTTTCTTGGACCCTCCTGCAAGAGTTTGCCCTTTTTTCTCAAATATAACTCTTTGCTTGCAACTACTTGCCATTTGATTGCATCTTCCTGCCCTAAAAATGGTAAAAACTCCTCTCGGGCTAGTAGGCTTAAAATGTTGTTCGCAGATTCAGTCCAGTGGGATTTTTTTGCTCTCGAAGACGAGCATTCGTAGCAACTCAGATAGTCGGTGGTACTCGGACGCCGTCGATGCGGAGCTCGGACGCTCCCACAGCGACGTCTGGCCAGGAGGACGGGCGCTCACCGGCCACAGAGCCTTCTCGGACGCCGACCTCTACCAAATTTTGGCGGTGAGCGCCCCTTCACGCTGTTGTAGGCCGTCGGTTTTTCGTGATGCTTCGTGAGGAAGCGCTAAAGTTGTTAGGAAAAAAGCCTTAAGGCCTGTTTCCTAAAAAAAATTTGCCTAGGAGGCTTCAGTTCCCCACGCCTCCCTTCCTTTTTGGGTCATCTCGGCAATATCAAGACTTTGCTTTGCCCTTTAACGACCATTAATCGGCCGACCACCTAACCCCCACGCGTTCCGTATACAGCGCGGGTTTGCACTGATCCTTCAACATGTACTCTCGTGTTGGTCGTATGATGGTTGTTGGTCTGCGTCCGGGAAAATCGACATAGCCGTCTCGCTAGGGGAGCTACCGGTCTGCGTCTCTTATCCCGCTCACTCCAAGGTGCGCTCACCGGACACGACAACTAGAAGTCGGCGTCCGAGTACCACCGACTGTCTGAGAGGTTGCGGGGCAGCTCATCCCCATGACTCATTATTCAGCCGAGAGCGGAGAGGGCGAGACGACGAGACAGCTCGAGCGCGCCTGCGTCAATTGCACCGGCGTATGCGTAGCGCTATAGCATTGGAGCACGTAATCACTACACAAGTGTTCCTCAGTCGAAAGTATGTCTCGAGCGCTACACTAATGGTGGATCAGGGGTTTACAGTGATTTTCAAGTCTTTTATACAATTCTGCAGTACATTCAAGAAAAATTAATAGGAAACAAGACGGCTATCAATGTTTTATGGGAATATTTTATTACAAGCACTGAACAGGGCTGTATGTGGATTTGTCAGGGGAAGTATTAGTGGTCCTCATCAGATTTTCAACTCTGTTATGATCAAATGGAAGTAATAGAATAGATTTTCTCCACGAAAATCTTCCACCACAATTCGTTTGAAAAATAGGTTCTGTACTGTTTCCTCGACTGACGCGGCAATGGAAATCTAAAGATCTGGAGAAACATAATCCCTTTGCGAGTTTTCTGGCACAGTATGCTCCTCAAAGAAACTGTTTTGAATGATTAAAGGCAGTGTTCACGATAATCTTCGATTTCGAGATTAATCACTTAACCGATTGTTTGGCCACCGGGTAGAACTGAAATGAGGAAGAAATCGAGAAAAACGTCCCAGAAGGGCATCAAATTCTTTACTCTCACCCCACCTGTTTACTGTCACTGGAACTGTTCGTTGTTAAAATGAAATCATTTGTGGACCCATCTTTTTCAATTTGCACCTCTCTGTTGCTCTGTTTTTTTCCTTCGAATTCTAGGTAATACTGCTTTGCCTAGAATATTCTTGCATTTTTGTTTGACCCCATTTTTCACCGGTGACAACCGCCGTGAGCATGTTCATCCAATCGGACAACAAGTCCAGGCCAGAGTATAATTCCACTGAAGTAAGACGTTTTAGTGGGTCTCAAGTCATTCCTTCGTAATTTTGGTAACACTTGGTGGCCAACGTGTTTTGAGTGCAAAACTCGGGAATGAAAATCATCGTGAACACTGCCTTTAAGGGAAAGTCAATGTGAGTGTAAGCAATATTTAGATAGCTTATCTGCTCTGCTGGCATATTGATATAGCAGTATTTCCAAGTTTTTTTAAACAGTTTCGGGACTAAATTCTTCCTTGCATACCTAATCTTACCGTATCTACAAATGTACAAATGATTTTATCTAATGCTTATATTGATGTCAAATGCTCAGTCAATATTTCCTATCCGAATGGTTGAAACATCACAAAGCCACTAATAAATATATTAAGTCCAAATCCAGCTTCGCCACACTTCCACTATCACCGCATCGTTTGACACAGACACTTCTAGTAGAACTCCCACGAAATTAAGGCTTCACCAATTTCTTGAGGTGAAAAGAAACCGATTAGGTTGCGATTCCCAGGTTCTTGGGTGAGGAAAACCGTTGGAAATCTTTACGATGACCAAAGAGGATGAGAGAGCTCCCCGTACGCTGGAGACCCAGAGCGTAGGTGATAGACAATGGCAGTCGAGAAGACGCCAGACGCGCGCGTGATAGACGGGGGTTGCTGCGGAGACGCCAGACGAAACGTCGAATGCGGCGATATGCGTTGAATGATGAGTCATGGGGATGAGCTGCCCGTCAACGTGTCTGAGAAAGTGCTTAACCACCGGAGGCCGGCTGGCGTGACGCGTGCGACGAAAATCTGCGGCGCGCGCGTTTTTACGATTGGAGCACGATTATACACTCGATTGAAATCGTATACAGGTGAGAGAATGTGATATACAGGCGAAACAAAGCCTTGCTCTGCTTAATACACTACAGATGAGCCTCGGAAAGTAAAAACAATGCAATACGTGGTATAAACACTGAATTTCACACTTCTCTAAGGTTAAGGGGCGAAACTAGTCTAAGCTATTCCTATTACAGAAGCAACATCAATAACAAGGGATGGTTGCACACATAAGGTGGAGTTTCGAGATGCAACTTTGATATGTTCAAGGGGGAGGACAGTGCTCCAATGTTCCATACTCAGAATCTGCTAAGTGCCTCAGATATTTACAGGAGATTTGCAAAAGTGGACATTTCCATAGCATAGCCAACAGAAAAGGCGTACACGAATGACAATTTTCAGGGCGTTCAAAAAAAATTCTCGGATTGAGCCTAAAACTCGTTTCTGGGGCTTGTTTTGGGTGCTAATTACGAATCTGAGGCCCACTTGTCAATATTTGAAAAATTTCATCTGACTCGGTCCGCAGCTTCGAAGTGGGTGAAACTTTGCTGCTCAAACGCGACTTTTGACGATTTCGAGAATGCTACGATCAAATCGCCTCAAAACTTGTACATAGGGGTTATTCGGGCTGTCTCACACTCTAAGTCTGGCGAGGAATGGACCCCAGATTTGGGTTCAGCGCCTTAAATAACACCAATTTGAATGTTTTGCGCCAGTTCCGGAATTTTTTCTGAACGCTCCGAAAAATCCCTGATACTTTACTTTTTGTGACGCAATGTGAATGCCATTTTTGGAATCTGCGCAGTTAGTTAGCCAATTTCAAGCGCAGGTAATTTATTTTCTGTCACAGACCTACAGCAACGACAACATGGTTTTCCAAATCGCCACCGGAAGATGACTAGCCTCCCTTGTAACAGAACCCACGAGACCAATCTTAACAGCTGTTAAAAACTAGTCTATTGCTCCTCTGCTGTGCTCGGTTTATCTTTTCGAGACGGTTCCCCACTGTCAAGTAGTAGAATGTGAAAAGCATTGAGCGAATAAGGAATATTGAATGTTGTCTAATGAATCGTTTTTCATGCTCTTTCTAAGGCAGTGAGGCTTAGTCCCTCTCAAAAGCTCAGAGATTACGAGTAATACTGGAGCTCTGAAGGGTAAGGGGTGTAGTTCATGAGGTTTTGCTCTGCAGAAATGTTTCTCAAAAAAAAACCATCAATCGAATCACCCAAGTTCCGCTTGTCTATCCAAGTTTGATGTTGCTACTAGCGTGATTTATTCCTAAGAAATCCGATCTCATATCTAGTTTTCTGAGGTTGAAATGTATCGAACTCAGGACGGACTGTGATGATGGAGAAGAATAATCAGACTTTCTGTTAACAGGCAGGCTAGAAAATTTCCTATAGTTCTAGGACTGATTAATGACGGTGGAATGACCTTGCATGAGTGGAATCACTTATTTGAGAATTGGAAGAAAATGCTCTCCTTAAATCAGTTTAAAGGACGTTATTAATGGTCTGTTCTATACACTTTTAGCTCCTCATATGCTGTTGAGATTGATCTCGTGGGTTCTCACAGTGATGTTGCTTCTGAAATAGGAAGAGCTGAGAGTAGTTTCGCCTCTTAACCTTAGAGAAGTGTGAAATTTAGTGTTCATACCATATTGTATTATTTTTGCTTCCCGAGTTTCGTCAGTAGAGTATTAAGAAGAGCTAGGTACACGTTTCGCCTGTATATCACATTCTCTCGCACATACGGGATTTTGGTTGAGTGTATAATCGTGCTCCAATCGCACAAACGCGCGCGCCGCAGATTTGCGTCACATGCGCCGCGCCAGCCGGCCTCCGGTGGTTAAGCACTTTCCATTCGTAGTACTGCCCGCATGTCACAGAAAGCGATGGATTTCAGCGTTCACGAAAGGTTGCCGGACTAAGGTTTTGTTCCAGAATCACGTATCCGATAGCATTCCAATAGCAACCGGTGTTCCGCAAGGCGGAGTGTTGTCCCCTGCCCTATTCAGCCTGTATCTTGAGGACATTGACGAGCCTCCCAATGATGTGAAGATTGTTATGTATGCCGACGACATCACCATCATTTGCCAGGACCGTGACCTGCAAGTAGCTGCTAACAAGATCAGCGCCTATCTCGTCGAGTTGAAGCTCTTCCTCAAAATATGATGCTCGCAGTCTCTGTGCAAAATCTTCTGTTTCAGTGTTCACAACAGACCAAGTAACACAGTGCCCACCCAGATGTTAAATGGGATGGTGACCTGTTGCCAGCAGCAAGATTCCCCAAGCTGTTTGGCCTTATTCTTTCTCCGTCACTGATGTTCCACCAAAAGGCGGAATAGAAACAAATTCGTCAACAGGGTTGAGCTGGCCGTTGCGCCGATTTTCGTCGAAGCTACGACCCCCTTGCTGATTAAAATTTTGTAAGAATTTCTAAAATTTTAACGAACCTCCGAGATTAAAAATTTCTTTAACTTAAGTGAATGACCAACTGAAAAGTTTTAGGTGAATACTTATTTAACGCAACTGTATATTTCGAAGAAAATTTACTTCTGCTCCGGAATTTTTGCGACCTTCCCGAAATTTTCATTTTTTTTTTCTAAAGTCCCCCCCCCTCATTTTTGCGACCCCCTGTTGCGCCGGGTCACAACCCTGTTCAACCCTGGTCGTCAAGGCTAGGCTTAAAGGCATCGTTCGCGCTGAAAACCAATATCCATTTTTCGGGCTCAATTTCATGATTGAGCCCGACGGACCACGTTAGGGAAGTTTTGCGCGTCAAAAACATGAGGTTCTGAAGTTGGAGTGGTTCAAAACGACGATCCGCCACCAATTTTCACCAACCATCTAGCACAAGGAACAGAAGCGCCACCACATGCGCGGATGATTCAGCATTTGAAATTTTTAATTCGGGAAATTCTCACATCCAAACTTGCCCAATGGATACTTTATTTTTCAGAATAAGTTCCAGTGAACAAGAGGCAACAGGAATTCACCCACCTAATAAGTTTGAAGCAAAAAACACATCCGGCGTTTGCGAAAAAAATTTCAGACGTATTGCATCAGACACGCCGTAATCGACGGAGGGGTGGGAAGTGAATAATTCGAGACATTTCAAGATGAGTTTTTTCGCAAAAGTCGATGGCTTTGTGGAGCCTTTCCACTTTTATTCTGTATGTCAGAGAATTGCCTGCGCAAAAACATGAAAAAATGAGATACGGTTTTTTGCGCGTACGATGCCTTTAATATCTTGAGTGCTCTCGGAGGAACATCATGGGGAAGCAGCCGAGAGACTATATTGAGAACCTACAGACCAATACTTCAGCCGGCTCTGGAATATGCGGCACCAATGTGGCAGCACCTGGTGTCTGACTGTCACTCTGACAGCCTCTGATAGCTTTTGGAATAAGCTGCAGCGTGTACAGAATGCTGCGCTTAGAATTGCTACCGGTTGTGCAAGGAGCTCCCCAATAGAACATCTTCACGCGGGGGCCTCCATGTTGCCGGTCAAGGAGCAATGTGAGCTCCAGGCGCAGCAGATGTATATTAATGTTCTGAGACAGCTGAATCATCCGATAAAGAGAATCATGAAGCCCATTAGGGAGGTCGATTAGGACGCCGTTCGCCGATGCTCCTCGTAAAGTTGATGCGCAGAGATGGGCCGACTCCAACATGGAAAGGCTTCGTCTTCTGCGTGAGGAGCACACCCAGTTTGTTTGACGATATCTAGCGAAGGCAGCTGTGAACCTATCTTAGGAGCAGTGCCGCCTCGTGCTTGCGAGTCCGAGTCTCAACTCGGCAGGCGAGCCAGATGTGCTCTTGCCTCGCTGCGCTGTGGTCACTCTATTCTGCTCATGTCTTACGTCAACAAGATCGACAGCAGCCGACGCATGCCCGGACTGTGGTGCTCCCGGACACGACACGGCGCACTTGTTCATGTGTCCGTAGAGACCTACCTCCTTAACCACAATGGACGTTTGGACGAATCCTGTAAAGGCCGCCCAGTTCCTCAATCTATGACAAAAAACCACTTTGAGGCTGCAGAAGAAGAAGGGGGTCGTGAAAATTTTTGAAAAAAAAAAGAAAATTTAGGGGGCTCTTAATTTTTTTGGAGAAAAAGGGAGTTCTGGAAAAAATAGTTTTGAATACAACAAGTTTGAAAATTTTCCCAATTGGTCACTCAAAAAATGCTAAGACATTTTTTTAAATTTTTGGAGGGGGATCGTAAAAATTTCTCAATTTTTTTCTCAGGCAAAAAAGGGGGGGGTCGTTGCTCTTTCAAAAGGTGGCACAACGGCCTGCGCAATCTTGCTTGGCATGTACAATTGGAGCACATTGTGTGAAATTGAACCGCAATACATTTTCTGAAAGATTAAAACACGGTGTTCGACGGACCTACGGTCGGCACGGATCGCGCTGATACTTTGCGTTCTCTACTATGAGTTGGGGGTGTGTATACAAGTCTGTTGGTACCTGCTCGTTGGTGCCCCTGCTTCTACTGAACCCAGAAGACGTTTGAGTGTACACAGGGAACGTTCGAGCGATATAGCGTGCACAACCATATCGCGAAAGTATCCCATACATTGCATAAAGGTGTCGCCGTCCGGCACACTGAGGCCTCTGGTCCGGACTAAGAAGAAACTTTGCGACGCGGATTCTTTTGTCAAATGCATCCAGGACGCTTCGAAAGAGGCACTCCCGGTTGTACAGCCTAAGAAGAAGTTCGCCTACGTCTCAGAAGAAACAACATCTACCTACAACAGAGTATGTGCTCTCCGAACTGCAGGAAACTTCGTGGAGGAGAAGCGTCTGAGGAGGAAGTTGCGTCGGCAGCTTCAAAGTGACCGCGAACGAGAGTGGACGTGTAGAGCTAAGGAGTTCGAGAAGGCTTGGGAGGAGAAGAATCCGAGGAAAGCCTACACGTTGCTGCGACAGTATAGCGGGAAGATGAAGAGATGTTCTCCTGTCTTGAACACTACCAATGGAGTTGCAGTTGGTGATGCGACGCTGCCAATATGGAAGGATTACTTCAGTTCACTACTGAATCGTCCAGCGCCATCAGTACCTGAGCTCCCGCATGTTCAGAGAGCACATTACGATGTCAGTGAGGAACCGCCGGCTGAGTCTGAAGTTTTGGATTGTGTCCGGAAAATGAAGAATGGAAAGGCAGGTGGAGATGACAACATCACTGCTGAAATGCTGAAAGCTCTTCCTCCGTCTGGGATTCGTGAAATGACCAACACCATCCGTGCCATATGGATGAGCGAAAGGATACCCGATTCGTGGAGACATGCGATCATCGTACCTCTTCACAAGAAGCTATCCGTCACGGATCCTAAGAACTACAGAGGAATCTCTCTACTTCGTGTCATGTACAAGGTTTTAGAACGTATCATTCTCGAGCGACTTATCAAACATCGTGAAGGAACGACCAGAGATGAGCAAGCCGGTTTTCGACCTGGAAGATCGACCATCGACCAAGTGTTCGTCGTGAGAAGAGTAATTGAATCGTGGCAGCGGTTTTCGAAGCCATTACAGCTTGCTTATTGGACTTTGAAGCCGCGTTCGACTCTCCTCATCGTGATCGATTGCTCAATGCTCTGCGAGCAGATGGAGTCCCGGAAAAGTATGTTCGGTTAATCGAGGACATGAACAAAGGAACAACAGCAGCAGTTCGTACACCTGTCGGATTTACGCCAGCTTTCGAGGTGAAAACAGGAGTAAGGCAAGGAGCCGTTGCAGGACCTTTTCTTTTCAACTTCGCCGTTGATGACATCATGCGTAGAGTTGCAGAACAGTTTCCTGCGGATGTGATCCTAACACCATCAGGACGCTCCCTTGTCGACCTGGAGTACGCCGACGACATTGTGTTATTCGCTGAAAACAACGCAAAACTGCAAAGGATTGTGAACCTCGTTTCGAAGTATGCCGCAGCCTATGGACTTCGTCTTCGTCCCGACAAATGCAAGCAGATGTGGGTCTCTCAGAGGCCTTCAACTGGAGTTTGTGTGGACGGACAACGTATCGAACTGGTGGACGATTTCTGTTATTTGGGCTGTTTGCTGAAGAACGATGGTAGTTATGCAGCGGATATTCGACAACGATGTGCGAAAGCTACGTCTGCATTCAATTCTCTAACCAAGTGTTTGTGGTCTACCACCATCGCGAAGGAAGTCAAGTTGCGCGTCTACCTATCCGCTATTCGCCCTATCATGATGTACGGATCGGAGACGTGGGCAGCACCGAAAACGCAGATGGAAAGGTTGGATTGCACGGAGAGGAAGCTTTTTAGGCGTTTGCTTGGATATTTCTGGCCGCGTGTATGCCATAACGAAGACCTTTACAAGGAAATCGACGCAGTACATCAACGCTTGACACGAGGGAGGTGCCAGCATCTCCTAACGCCATCTCAAGCAGCAATGGAAAGTCGACTTCGACTGCTCGGGCATATACTAAGAAGAACGCCGGATCGTCTCGTACAACACGCTTTAAAAATGCTTCCAAATCCTGTCTGGAAACGGCCACCTGGGCGTAGGCGAAAGTTCTGGACGGATGTGGTTAAAGAGGATTTAAAGTCACTCGGCATCGAAAGACAGTTCAGGCGCGATGTTTCGTTTCGCAGGAAATGGAATAGTGACAGCTGGATGGAATGTGTTCAAATTGTGGCTGAAGACCGTGAAAAATGGACACGGCTGACTACTAGGACGGCACACCTCGGTGAAGATGCGGAATGACCGCGTCAGGCGAAAGCCAACCGATTAAGCTAAAACAATGAGTTGGCGCGAACTCGATGCTAAATGTTATATACCCTGTCCCAAACAAGGTGGCGAGCGAAGAGTCCAAAGAAGTCGCGCTCCCTATGCGTCTAACATGTAGGATTACGGTAAGACTTAGCGTACGTAAATCACGCAGCATTCCTACCGTATTCTAAAAACATAATTTAACTAGTTTTTCCACGCTCTAACATTCCGAAACACTTTAACAGCTACGTAAAGAAGAGTATCGCCATCGAGAGTGAGTATCACCAGCGTTTTAGCGCAAAGAACGCAAAAGAATAAGGAAGTGTGTGAAGAAAATAAGAGCCTGAAAAACTCGCTCTGGTTTTGTTTTTGGATTCCGGTAAGACATGCTGCGTGATTTGCGTACGCGAAGTCTCACCGTAATCCAAAAATGTCAGAGATGTAGAGAAAGCGCTGCTTCCTTGGACTCCTCGCTCGCCATCTCGTTTGGGACAGGGTATAGCATATGTGCACTGAGTTCGCGCCAACTTTCAGAAGGGAACGCAAAGTATAGGTGCGATCCGTGTCGACTGTTATTTTGATGCCAATTAAGCACAATTGCATAATCGATTGTCCTAATTTACTGAATGAACGCTCCGTGCGCAAACCCTTACGCATTTACCAAGTTGGTGTCTGCTGAAAACTCGATAGAGTATTATAGTTTTCAAGCATGAGCCCTCATTAACGCTCGTGAAAGTTCTGGAATTGATAACATGTTAACAAATTCACCTTATTTCTTGATTAGCTTGATGAAATTTTCCCCAACTTCGCCGTTTACCACCCCATTATCGGATGCAATTCCATAACCGTCTTCAAATTCGTGGTAGCGTATGTTCTTTAGTAGTTGTGCTCTTCTTCTCCCTCTGTTGTATTTTCATTCTATCCTCTGTCCCAAACGAGATGCCAAGCCAAGAGTCCAAAAAAAAGCAGCGCTCCCTCTGAAGCTCTGAGATTTTTGATTACGGTAAGACTTCGCGTACGCAAATCACGCAGCAAGCCTTACCGTAGTCCAAAAACATCAGAGACGCAGAGGGAGCACTGCATCTTTGGACTCTTCGCTTGCCATCTCGTTTGAGACCGAGTACACTCACTCGCGATGCAGATACTCTCCTTTACGTGACATTTAAAGTGTTTCAGAATGTTAGAACGTCAGAAATTTGTTAAATCCTGTTTTTGGAATACGGTAAGACATGCTGCGTGATTTGCGTACGCGACCTCCTACCGTAATCCGAAAATGTCTGAGACGCAAAGGGACCGCCGCTTCTTTGGACTCTTCGCTTGCCATCTCGTTTGGGACAGGGTATACCATTCCATCTCCTCACTTCTTGCTACGCAGTTGAATTCAGTTCGTGAAACTACTGTCGTTTCTACGTTTTCATTTCAATATATTTCAGATGCCATATGCAAATCAGCCGGTGATCAATATTTTAGAGCTGAGTGATGAACAAGTCCGTTTTTCGTTGGAAGATACTGATCTTAGCGTTGCGAACTCATTACGGCGTGTCTTCATAGCTGAGGTGAAACTTTATGCGCAATTTTGGGAACAAGGCTCAGCGGGGTTGTGTCCGGACACAGCGGATGGTGGGTGGGGATCGTGGGAATTTTGACCTAAAGGGTAAACATGTGGGACGAGATCATCAAGATCCTTCAGATTTTTAACTAAGATAGAACTAGTAAAGAGTTAAAGTATTTTTTCGAGAATTTTGCTTTTGATTAGGGGTCGTCGCTCGGCTGGACACAGCGCCCCGCTGTACCATGTTTTGGAACTAATGGAGTGTGACTCTAGTTCAAAAGCTGTAAAGGTGCCAGTTTCAGGTGCCCACTATCGCCATCGATTGGGTGCAGATTGAGTCAAACACGAGTGTCCTACACGATGAGTTCATTGCGCATCGAATGGGTTTGATTCCAATGGTTTCGGACACGGCCGTTGAAGACATGGCGTATACGAGGGTAAGCATGGACCTCTATGAAATCATGGATAAAACTTTTATCCCCTGTACGGTATATCACTCAATCTAGTTCTGTTGCAGGAGTGCACGTGCACAGAATTCTGTGAATCCTGCTCAGTGAAGTTTGAACTCAATGTGAGATGCAAAGAAGAGGCCACCCGATCTGTGACTACGGCGGATCTGGTGTGTAAAACGGATAAATATGCGCTTACGGTGGGTTTCTTGTCACTCCTATCACATTCCTTCTCCCACGTGCCTCATTAGGAACTGCTTTAGGCCGTAGTCATACACCAGCGGAATGAAAACGTCCCGGGACGACATTGCCGCGCGGATTAGGGACTCGTCTGCAATTTTGCGTCATTGACGTCTTTGACGCAATATTGCGGACTGAAAATTCCTCAGCGTTTCAATCTTGTTTTGCTGATACTTCACGCTTCTATCACTTGTTTATTGCAAAAAGTCACTAGAAATTTATTGCTCCTGTCATAGCAGTGCTCGTTATATCGTTTTGGTGCCATTTCAACAAGTTAAGATCTGAAAAATAACCAGCTGATCGAAATTGGCAAATTTCCAATGGAATAGGTCCCGCAAGGATACAGTATTCAGTGCCGCGGCGGCACTCCATGGTTCAGTATAGGCTCAGGCTTCGTAAACAAAACACCACGAAGGAGATGAAAAGAAATTTTAAGGCAGCTCGTTTTGATCTTATAAAGGAGTACCTGATGAATGTTGACTGGTATAGTTCTTTTCAGTCGGAGGCTACGGTTAATGGAAAATACGAAATTTTAATTGCCATAATCCAACACTGCATTGAACTTTTTGTACCAATGCACATGGTCCCTGGCGGTCATCGCAGGCTTCCCCCATACCTCAAAGCGTTTCAAGGGTTGCGCACAGATGCATGGTTTGCCGCAAAAGAACTCAATACCCCTGATAGCTGGGCAAAGTTCAAGGACATAAATGGCAAGTTCGATCGCAAGCTTAAAAAGTACAATGATAGTATAGAGAAGAAAGTCATCGAGTCGAAAGATAGGAATGCGTTTCACAAGCTTTTGAACTCCAGAATGAATGATAAAAAACCATTGGAGCGCTTAAGACGTCTGACGGAAATATCCTCAGGGCTGACAGGGACAAGGCAGAACTTTTGGCAAATACATTCGAACATTCATTTTCAAGAGCTTCCTCACTGGACCAAGCGAGGCTGGTTTCTCCGACCTTCGAGGTGATGCAAGATTCATGTTGGTTCTATAAGGAAGAAATTGTTACTGAACTATTGAAATGGCCGAATTCATCTTCAAGAACGCCGGATGATATCCCTCTGATGTTCGTGAAGAAAGTCGCTCATGAAATCGCGGGACCCTTAGAGTTCATTTTCAACTTGAGCTTTATGACAAGTGAGGTCCCAGATCGATGGAAGTTATCTTATGTCATCCCGCTTCCTAAAAAGGCCCCATTCACAGAGCCTTCCAACCACAGACCAGTTAGTATAACGTCATTGTTCGCTAGGTTGTTCGAAAAGATTCTAAAAAAGAGAATAGTTGCACATATCGAAAATCGTTCGGTTATTTCCCCCCATCAGCATGGCTTTCAAAGGGTAAGTCAACCGTGACAGCTATGATTGAAGCCCTAAACAACTGGACGTCTCTTTTAGACCAAGGTAGTAATGTCGATGTTTTTTTCGATTTTTCCAAGGCATTTGACAAAGTCCCGCATCATAAGCTAATACAAAAACTAACAATGGTAGGCGTACACCCGCGCATAGTATCTTGGATCGCCTCATTTTTGGAGCATAGGACCTTTTCGGTTCGAGTGAACACTTCGTATTCGCAGAGTCACCTAGTGTGTAGTGGAGTTCCGCAGGGTGGAGTCCTTTCACCGATCTTGTTCAATATATACACGCACGAGCTGGGGGACTTATTGAGTGGGTTTGGAGTTGATTTCTGTGCATTTGCAGACGATATTAAGATTTTTCGCGAGGCAGGCTCTAGTGAGGACATTAAGGCAATCCAAAATGCAATAGACGCAATGGTGGTCTGGTCTCATGAATGGCACCTGCCGCTATCGAAGGAGAAAACGAAGTGTCTCCATCTAGGTTCCTCAAATAACTGTCATACTTACAATGTCGAAGGGACTGAGATTGACAATGTCGAGCAGATCACTGACCTGGGATTCATCCTCACACGAAACCTCAGTTTTGACAAGCACTGCGAATCGGTATCTACCAGAGCCACCGTGGCTGTCAATAATATATTCAGGGCGCGGTACTACTTAGAGCCTTTAAAACCTACGTGAGACCTATTCTTGAGTATGGGACACCAGTGTATTGTCCACACAAAAAGAAAAGCATAGTCAAACTTGAAAAGGTGCAAAACGGATTTACAAGAAAGTTAATGATCAGGAAGCTCGGTTTTTGCCATTATCAACAAATGCCATCTGCAGAAACCAGGAATAGTGAACTCAAACTGCCAACTCTTCAGGTAAGGAGAGGGTTGAATGACTTGCTGCTGCTTCATAAAATCCTGTATCAACCGGACTTTGGTCTCCGGCCTGGGTGTATTGTCGAGATGAGAACATCAAGTACCAGGGGAGGAGCTTCAAAATTGTGCGCAAAAATTCAAACCTAAACTGCAGGCGCTTTTTCTTCATAAATAGGGCGACCCCGGCATTCGAACGGCTTCGGAGGCTAAAATCCATCCCTGTGAGCCATAAGGCATTTAGAAAACTTGTAACTGAACACTTCGAGAACGAGCGTGGCGAGCGCTAATCCGTCGCGGAGCAATTTCCTTGTCTCTACATCATTATGGGCTATACGTGTATCTGCTTTGAACTCATTACACTACCTGATCGAAAACTGGTAGTTTTCCCTTGTTCCTTATGTATGCTTTTTTGCTGATTTCGTTTATGTTGTTCGTTGCACATAGGTCTGGTATACAGGCTTATGTAAATAAATGAATAAATATAACTGCTTGGCGCGGGCTTCCGGTGCGTTTTCCTAGGACAACTCTTGTTTTCGGCATGCCTCAGCACACTTAGGACGCACATAAGTGGTAGTAGTCTTGCTATTTTCGCAGCATCCCGCTGGGGTATAACTACGGCCTTAAACTTCCCGTGGCGATTTGGAAGACCATGTTGTGGTTGCTGTAGGTCTGTGACAGTGCAGAAATGACCTTACTTTAAGTTCGCTAAATGGCTGCGGGGATGCCAAAATTGGCATTTTTACTGCTTCCCCCATAAAGGATTTTTCGGGGCGTTCAGAATTTGTTTTCGGTGTCGGCTCAAAATTTTCATCTGGGGGTTATTTAGGGCGCTGAACCCGAATCTGGGGTCTGTTCTTCGCCTGACCTAGGGTTACGGTAGGCTGCGGTAGACAGAACTCCTTTTAACTAGCGTTAATCACCTTGAAATTCCGAAAATCGAAAACTGGACCTCAAATTCGTGTTCAGTGTCTCAAATAACACACACAGTTATATTTTGATTCAAATCTGAGAATTTGACCGAGCTACCGGATACCCACCGTTCCATATTATGATCCGCCATAGGATTCCACCCAAGAATAAAATATTGGTTGGAAGAATGCCTAACTGGACGAACCTTCCTTGTAAGCATCAACCAGGACTGAGCAGACCGTTGCGACCGGTGACCAAAAATTTACAATCCCCCCTTGGTGACCAAAATTTTTACGAACCCCCACCCCCTGAAATGGAGAAATGGCTACCTTTCCGAGTGGTTCGGAGACAAACCCCATTTTTCCCGAAATTTTTACGAACATCCCCCCAAAAAAAAATTTCCGTATTTCTAGAAAAATTTCCGAAATCTTTACGACACCCCATTGCGACCGGTCGCAAGCCTGCCCAACCCTGGCATCAACGGAGTTCCTTTGAGAATGAATGTTTCCACTAGGTTCGTATCACAAGTGTACCACAAGGAGAAGTACTTTCCCCGATTCTTTTCAACATTTATACTGCCGACGTACCCAAGTTACTGAAATCAGTTGATGTCAAATGTAAACGGTATGTGGATGACGTAAAAAAACACTTCGATACATCATAATCACTTAAAAATACACTGCGATACATCAAAATCTGGGGGCATAGTGGTAATCAGAGTTGAGCAAGCCGCTGTGCCAATTTTCGGAGGAGCTACGACCCCCTGCGGGTTGAGCAAATCGTTTGAAAAACCAAAACTTTTGCCATCCCCTTACGAGATAAAAAATTCTTTGAAGGCAGTGTCCACGATAAATTTCGCCTTCGTTTTTTTTTTCGTTCGGGGTCTCATTGGCGCGCTAGGAATTCGCTCGCGCTAGTCCTTTCCTCGCGTGTATCAAATTCCTATCGATTGATTAGAGAGGACTAGCTTGCGCGGTTTTCGGAGCCGCTAATGGCTCTATCGAGCTCGTTTTTGTTAGTTCTTTCGACCTATAATGTCAAGCAAGCCTATTTCCGGCGAGAAAACGAAGACAAAATTTATCGTGGACACTGCCTTTAAATTTTTTGAGAGTGAAAGAGTTGGAGAAGGCGCAAATTTTTGTAAATTTCGGTGAAATTCTACGAGCCCCACTTCCCGAGTTTTTTTTTCGGAGAATTTCTGAGATATTTTACGACCTCCCGTTGCGCCGAGTCGCAACTACGCTCAACACTGCTGGTAATGCAGTCAGCTATGATACCCTTGTTACGTGGTCCCTAGAGTGGCAACTTCCTTTATCTCGAGAAAAACCCTTCACTTGAGACTTGGATCCCCTGAGTCAGCCTCTCTATACCAGTTAGAGAATGTCTCTATCCGTACGGTGGGCTTTTTGTGTACAAACAATCCGGATTTTCTCCACATTGAAATGAAACATGTAGGAAAGCAAAGGTACGCACATTTCGTATACTCAAGGCTCTTTCCGCGAAGGACAAACAAAATTCCCGCAGCGTATAAAACCTAAATTAGGCCACTCGTTGAATGCGGATGCACAGTGTTTAGCTCTGACAGGAAAAGAGGTTTCTGGAGGATTAAAAAGTTTAGGTTTTATACGCTGTGGGAATTTTGTTTGTCCTTCGTGGAAAGAGCCTTGAGTATACGAAATGTGCGTACCATTGCTTTCCCACATGTTTCATCTCAATGTGGAGATTAAAAAAACCGGAAATAAATTCACAAGAAAGATTTTCTTAAGGACCGAAGGATATCA
The DNA here is from genome assembly GCA_029168955.1 of Aplectana chamaeleonis. Classification (NCBI taxonomy): domain Eukaryota; kingdom Metazoa; phylum Nematoda; class Chromadorea; order Rhabditida; family Cosmocercidae; genus Aplectana; species Aplectana chamaeleonis. The sequence continues at coordinate 164,101 of JAPDOI010000947.1, read as the reverse complement.
GTACTTTAGAATTCTAAACCCGAAGGAATGGAATTCATTCTCGAAATTATTGTTCCTAGAGGTATTATTTGATGCCTCCATGAGTCATAAAATATTTAATGTTTTGAATAGTACTGACGTTTTCCATGTTTTATGTTTTCTTCTGTGACCAGAGGAGGAGGTGTTAAAATATCATATCACAAACCGAAAACGAGACACAGAGCAACAAGTTTCACAGTTAGAGTGGGATCAATCGTCATAAATTTGAGCAAAACCGTTGATACGTCTTGCACTGCGAGGAGCTTCAAACGTAAGATAGCAAAGAGGGTTCCGAAACCGTAAAAGGCTCGTCGCCCAACCGCTCTACCCAGTCTCAGTTTTTTTTTTCTTTCGAATTGTCCCTTATTTCATTTTTGTTCTCGAAACAACAATCTATGCTCTGTAGTGTAGTGTATGTTGTCTTATTCTACGATTGTCTTAAACATCGTGTACAAATCAAAAAAAGATGATGCCGGTCCCAGGCATATCCACTTGACGCCAATTATTACTGGAGTTTCATTCCTATGCAGATAAGCTGATTTACTCTGTGCAACTCGGAGAAGTTCAAGTATTTTTTAACAGGCGATATGAATACAGTTCTTCTTCTTCTTTTTATCAGCCACATTGGAGTTTCTTCTCATAGGCGCAGAAAGGCGGCAACATCACTCGGCTTGTTCCACATATCACGAGCAGACAGAGAAGTAGGTCTGGCAGAGCATGAAAATAGATGTAGTGAATCATGACCAGTATTTTGACAGTCAGGACATTTATCCGGGACCGATTCATCGATCCTATGTACGTAGGCTTTGAGGTACGAAGAATGACCGCAACGTAGACCCGCTAGAGTGACGCGGGAGCGTCTGTGCAGAGTCTTCACACTGTCACCGACCGTAGGAGGCACACTACCAAGGACTGGATTAAGAGGGGCACAGGACAGGTATTCAGACACGAATCTGGTGTGTTCGATTTGCTGCAGCCTCTTCCTTGTAAGCTCAGAGGTGGCCCATCTTTGACGATCCACTGTAGAAATGGCAGCATGCAGTGGTGTGCGAATATTACGAGGATGGGGGTCTGATGACAAGAGGGGGTAGTTGGGATGTGTGGCATTCTTGACTATGCCGATGTGGAACTGTTGTGACTGCAGTTGGCAGTGCTGCTTGACAGGAAGTAGGGCACATTTTTGGTGAAGATGGGATATAGGTGTTGATTTTGGGCAGCCAGTGATGACACGAAGTGCAGTGTTTTGTACACGTTGTAGCTTGCTCCAAGAGGCGTCCGACAGGTGTCTAGTCCATATCGGGGCTCCATACTCCAGAGTAGGCTGTATCATGGCCTTATATCCGAGATCCGAGATGCTCAACCTACGCGTGGTGGATCTGTGGAGTCGACTACCAAGATCAAGAAGACTCATCAAACGAGCGTCAACAACTCCGCGAGGAGTTTTTTCTATGAATACAGTTAGAACGGTATACGGTATGAATACAGGGACAACGCGTATGGAACGTGATATAGAAGTGTATATGTGTGTATACATATTGTTGTGTGAGTGTGAGGTTGTACGGTGTGGTATGAGTGTGAGGGTCAATTGTGGAGGGGACAGCCGTCAGGCGACCAGAACAGCGATTGTCGTAATCATGTCAAATAGCGTTTCCTGTCATTTTTATATGGAAGCGGCCGCTCGTTTTTGAGGCGCCGAATTCTGCTTGGTGCAGGTTGGTGGCACCGGGACCTGTTGGAGCTGGTTCCCGGTGCCGCTAATGATGTTCCGGTACTGCGCTGCTAGCAGAAATTTTTGGTTCCTGTCTCCCCCTTCCGCGTTTTTGTGTCCCGGTCCTCCGGGACGTTGTATGTAGTGCATAGGATTGAGGGTGATCCGTGTTTCCGCTTTTGTTGCAGTGGCAAGAGGTGCATGTGTGGCAGGGATGAGCGGAATTCCGATTTCCGCGGGTTTTCAGGCCTCGGAATTCCGATCTCCGAAAAATGTGCGCGGAAATCGGGTCAAAATGCGGAAATAATCCTAATGTGCATCCACTGAGAGAAGTTAACGAGTTGAGACCCTTCAACTTGTTTCAAGCCCTGCTGGAGGCAGTGTTCATGATAAGAAACGTATTCTAGTCTATGTGTTTCTGTGCAGGCAAAACCATGAAGTAAAGATTAATAGGGGTAACCCCCATAAGACTCCTCATTTTCAAAGAAAATAAAACCGTCTAAATAAACCTCTGAAATATTTAATTACGCCTGTTTGGTGTGTTCCGGGGCACTGCGGACTTTTAACAATCCAGACGTCGGAAATGGTTTTGCGCTTCGAAATTATTGAGTAGTTGACATTGTTTTATTTCTACTGTAGCAAAACCCCTTCAAATGGATTGTTCAATGCATACTCGTGAATGTTAGAATCTTATGGAATAACGAATGATCAGAAATTCGGCAACTGTTCTTCTGGTGAAATGAACAGTGGAAAACTGTTGTATGGCGTGGGCGTGGTGATCCAATCTGCTGGTCCACGGGATTTTACTCACTTCCTGGCCGTTTTCATTGTACTTTTATCCTTATTCTAACTTAGGGGGGCCCAAATCTTACGTTGCAGCTCAAAAACTTTTTCATCGTGAACACTGCCTTTGAAGCAACTCAATTTTAAGGGGATCCAGAGTGATTGAAATTTTGAATTAGTTTGTCTTCAGTCGTTCAACGAGCCAAAGCCCGTATTATTCGTTAATCCTTGGAAGATAGAAATCTAGAGTTCCAAATTAAGCACTGCAAAGGCCGAAAAATTCTAAGATTTTTCTAGTTTCATCTCTTTAGATAACGTACGATCAACTGAATGATGATTGTGACCTGTGTACAGTGCTGGACATTATGTAGTTCAATGCGGACTTCGCAAAACGTCTTAGTTAGTTTGTGCTCCGTTTCACCGGATGCAGTGAAGGCGACCTGTACATACCTCGAATCGTTTAAGCGGCACGGAGCGATGGAATACGGTTACTGATTGGCTTGGCGGCTGAACCGTGCTTGCTGCCTCTGAGAGTTTTTGCCTAGAAACGGCCGCGAAATGCCTGCTTGCCGCTTACTAGCCGCGAATTAGACGACAAATTGAGCTTTCCAGGTAGGTAAGTGTACGAGGCATTCCAGAGGCATGATTCAGATGTCAGCACCTCCGTTGGTTCAATTACCCAAAATTGAGGTACTTGAACCTCGGTAGGCCTCTGGAGGCCCCGCCCAACCGCTGGCCGCCCTGGATAGCGGCTCGGCAAGCCGACTATGGCTGTGTCTTGGGTACTACTGGTTCCTCCTCGTTATTTCGCGGCTATTTCTTGTCCGTTTCGGGAAAAGCCGAGGAATAACCGAGAAATAGCCCACTAGGAGTCACTGCGGAGCCTGGTGGGCTATTTTTCTGGTAGTTCGCGGCTATTTCTCGGTCAAAACTTTCAGAGGGGACGTCACTCTTTGCACGGAAATGGCGTCACATGAAAACTGATACGTTTCTTGCACATCTGGAACTACTAATAGTCGTCTCTGCATAACTATTCCATTTGAACGACTGCTTCGAATTCTATTTTCGAATATTGTGGAAGGTTCCTTTCATAAGTTATATTTCTGAACAAACTTTTTTTGAGTTCTTGAATAGGACTGATTAACAGTTTGTAGAATGATCAAAGAATGGTACTGCGGCTTGTTATTCAATTCAAATATAGTTTGCACGGATCGCACTGATATGGGCTTTTCGTTCCCTGTTGTAGGTTAGCGCAAACTCGGTGCATGTATTTTATAACAAATGGCACCGAGTTTGTGCCAACCTTCAGTTGTGAACGATAAGTTTCAGGACGATTCGAGCCGCCTGTACATGTCACGAACAACCGCCACTGCTATACGGGTCAAAGTTGGTGTAATCCCTCCACTGGGGAGCGATAATAGTGCGTATGCATTTTCCCACGAGTTTTTTCATTGCTTACGAAAATCTTTCATTTCTTTAGTCGTTAGCCGTTCGACGTAACACCAAAAAAGGCCTGGTAGTCGTTAAAGCTCTTAATCTCTAGACGCAATTACGCACATCTCTCATGGGATTCCCATAGGATCAGAAATGTGATTAGCGATGATCTAGGGTCCATGATGGAGAAGTATCCATGGAATGATGATTTGATAGTGGCTATGATTTCCTACCCGAGGGTCAAAGACATTTTTTCGATGCCAGCAGCAAGTATGCTCTGTTCCGATTCCCGAAACTTTTAAGCTTGTTTCGGTTTCCGATTTCCGAAATTTTATTTCTATTTCGGTTTCCGATTTCCAAAAATCAAATTTTTATTCCGCTCATCCCTGATGTGTGGTATGGGTGATTTCTGGCGCATCGGGGGCAGAGTTTTTTTCATTTTGTGTAAGGATGTATGCTTTAAGTGCGAATGGGATTTCTTGGGTGCATTGCGGATACGAATGATTTTTGTTGGAGAGAATGCAGCATCCATTGTGCTTTGATTTCATTCGATGGAGGGTATGGCAGCAGATAGATTGTGCGTTTTGGAGCGTCTGGTTCCTTGTTGGGAATCGGCTTTTGTGTAGTTATGGTTTTTGTGTTCAGTAAAGCAGTCTCTTAAAGGAATGGGAACTGTGGCTCACGCTTGTCGTCCGGAATTCGGTGGTAGAAGGGCAGGCCTTCGTCGTCGCTGGAATCAGACGACCGGCTTCGGGAACGGCGGCGAAAGCGCAGGAATCCCACACATTCGGCTTGCAGTCCTGTAAATTAGATGTTGAGTCTTTAATATGAGGACAAAAAAGGAAATACGGGAAGAAGGAGAAATTAACAAGGTTTTGTTTACGTACTGATTTGGGTTATTCTGACTCGCTGGACGAGTCTTCCTCGAAGACCAGTTTGCAAAGTCGATCGAATTTTCGTCGTACTTCTTCTGCTGTGAGGTGTTTCATCCTATGTATTGTGGCTCTTGTGCGGCTTTCGGTTCTTCATACTGGACGGGCTTGTGTTTGTGCATTCTTCTTCTATTTTTGCGATACTGGTAGACTCGGGGTTGGTACTCACACGCTAGATACGTAGTGGTATTCTCTGTATCGCGTTTGAGGCCGAAACCCACGCTGTAGAGGCCTTGAGCCAGTGTTGTCAACTCGTCGAAACAATAAACGAAAAGGACCTGGAAGGAGGTTCGTGGATTCATGAGAGAATCCTATAGCTCTAGCATTTACAGGACGTGCTCCTATTTAGCCGCTCTGGAGGACGTGCTGCGAAGAGCATGGTCAGTTTCACGGAGCGGTTTTCGCTGACTTCATTTCTTGTGGGCTTGGGTGGGGACTCATCGATTATAAAAACTGAAAAAAAGTATAGTGATGCGAATCTGCGAGAAACTCGAGGATTTTTCTGGAAGATGAAAAAATTGGTAGATGTTTGTGGAATTTAGTGAATTTTTTCTTGCATTATAATATTCTTTTTATAACACTGACTTTGACAGCCTAGATATTCCCTCTAAATTTTGCTTAACATCCGTTACTTGTTAATCTGATATGTTTCCAGGTGTTTCCTTCATGCGGTCAACATTTGAAAAATCGTGGTGTTCACTTTAGTGACGAATATGGCCAGCATGAAGATATTCTCATAGTGAAATTGAGAAAAGGCCAGGAGATCAGGTTGCATTGTTTCGCTAAGAAGGTATCACTTGTTTCCAGTTCTCGAATACATGTTCTTGTTGAGTGAATCTTCGTTTAAGGGATTCGGTAAGGAGCACGCGAAGTGGAATCCCACTTGTGGTGTAGGCTTCGAATACGATCCGGACAATGCGCTTCGTCACACAATCTACCCTAATCCGAAGGAATGGCCTCGGAGCGAGTTTTCACAACTGAAGGATCAGGAAGGAGATGACAAGCAGTACGAGGCCGACTATGATCCAAATGGAAAACCCAACAAATATTGGTTCACTAGTGAGTTTCTACTTTTTAATAGGCAATCATCACAAACGAAAATTGGTCAATTAAATCTTACTTATTTTGAATTTGATTTTTTAATGAAAAATGATTTAATACAACGGCCCATCTTTGGTGCCCCAAATATTCGAAAAATCTATAAACCCCTAAAATGTTAACGTAGCCTAAAATGCTTACGTTCCCCTTCATAATTTTAAAAATTTTCATTTTCCGGGGTAAAACTCTAGCATAACTTCTGCTACAACCCTGGCCTTCTTCTGCCTTGTCACCAAAAGTTCTCAAGAATATCGGAAATTCTCACGTTCTTCCCTCTTGTCGGTAAATTCTTACTATTAGTACAAAATTATTAAGGCTCTGGTCATATTGAACGCCAGCGCGTCACGCGCGGGCGTGGCGTTGGAGTATGAATTGTCGGACGCCACGCCCGCCCCGCCATGGCGGCCACGACCGCAGCGCGTTTCTTTATATTTTTCCCCATTAGCCCATCACGAATTTCATAATTATTAAGTCCAATGCCTTCCTGTGCAAATCCACAAATGTTTAATTTCGGACCATTTTCTGGCGACTCTTCGTACCAGTTGCGTCCGGTCATAACCCCGCTTGACCTTGGTTATGGTAATACTATAGCGTTTGTAACCCGACACAGAATTGTTGGACCCCGAAGAGTCGAGACGGTCTGCGACAATGGCAAAGCTTGGCTGAATTACCTATACAGTGCGTTTTAAAAGTATAGACGCACCCTCTAATCCGTCGATATCCGATCTGAATGTGATCGGTTGCAAAAGATATCATTACCACTAAACTCGTCGTGCCCGAAAGCCCTGGTGCACAGCATTCTAATGCCTCAAGTGAAAACATTGGGTACTTTTGGACCTAAACCTTAAAATACAGCGTCTCAAAAGTATAGGCGCACTTAAGATTTGCATCAGATTCATGAACAAAAACTACAGGCAATGGAAGTTCAGTAGCAGATCGGTGCGTTGAACGCGATTTGGCATCGAATCCACTGGCCTCTGCAAAACCTGAACGTCTAAGCGGTCCCAGGAACGGATTATTGCTGCCCTCGAGGTCTTCAGCGCTCTCGTATGTCCGGGCTTGACCATAAATGTCACGTACTATCATACCCCAGACATTCTCCATGGTATTAATTTCGGGAGAACATGAAGACCTGTCCATTCGCCTTACCTTACTCTCCTCAAACTACACCTTTGTCGACCGATTCACTTACCGACTGGACTGACGCGTTCTCTCGTTGGAAGAGAAGCTCCCCTCTATCCTATTGTGTGAGGAAAGGCAAGAGGTGGCATCTGAGCTTGAGCTGGTACTCAGCGGAGTCCATATAGCTAGAAATGAACGCAATCTCTAAAACGCTGTCGGTGCAGAAAGGTTCTCAAACCGTGACAGTACCACCTCCGAAGTTCCGCTTGCTGAAGAACACATTTAATCAACCTAAACGGCGTCGTACCCAAGGGTTGGATTTGGCCACATAACTCTCAACTCGACTACGATGCGGCTTTGACGACAGTACGTCTCGATGCTCCAGCAATATCGGGTCTTATTCTCGCCCGAATGAGGGTTTTGGATGCAATACAAGGTCCAACTGGCGTTGTACCGTGTTGTTGTGGGCAGTTGCTTTTCTGCTATACTCTGTACCAAACGAGTTGGCCAGCGGAGAGTCCAGAGAAGCAGCGCCCCTCTGCGTATCTGACGTCTTTGGATTATGGTAAGGCAGACGCTGCGTTGCGAAACTTCAGAGACGCAGAGGGAGCGCTGCTTCTCTGGACTTTTCGCTTGCCAATTCGTTTGCAATTGATGATAGCGCGTTACTTGAGCCAATTTTGGGCATAGGCGATTGCCCACGGACTCCCATACCTGACATTGATGGATCTACAACCCCCTTTTGTGACCGAAGTTATGCGAAAGCTCAACCCAAATTGTTATGACTCCCCCCACCTTGGGCTTGTAGAACTTGATTGCGTTAAGAACTACGAAATATGCCAAAGGGTAACAATAAAGTCAGCTTGATCAGAATTCCATGCAATGATTTGTACTCGGTAGCGGCTCATGTCCTTTTCTTCCAGTTGAGGGGACTGGAGCATTAAAAGCAGATCGAATTGTGTATTCCGGTGTGTCAATCTTGAAGAAGAAGCTCGTGGATCTACAGGTAGGCTGCTTTTTCCGCTATTTTTGAAATGTTTTCGATTGATTGTCTCCTTATTCATGTGTTTCAGATCAATCTCCGGAACGAATTGTTACAGAATGGCCTGGCTATCAATAACTAGCATCAAAATTGGTTCGAGAACTTTTGCTTAGGGTTTCGGCTGTTATTTGTTTTCGATCTCCCGTGAAGTGTATGTTGTTGTAATTATGCAAATAAATATCTTTATAAGTTCATTGCTGGCTGTCTCCGTGCTTGGGATGCACTTCATATCTGTAGCTTTTGTATGTTCATGTGTAGTCGATGCAAATTCAAAGAGGGAGTTTAAATAGGGTCAAGCTGGTCAGTGACCTGGACGTTGACGAGGCTCTCCCTTCCTTACTGACCAAAACTTTTTGAAAAATGTCGAAATTTTCAAGTTGCTCTTGGTTGAAAGTTTTGGGACGCCAACGATGTTAATAAATCCGTATAACGTCGGCATGGATCATAATGAGACTTTGCGTTCACTATTGAAGGCTGGCGCAAACTCGGTGACATATGCTATAACATAGGTGCACCGAGTTTGCGCCAACCTTCAATGGGGAACGCGAAGTATCACAAGGATTCATACCGATGTTTTGTTTGAAAAGCGCCTTCATATCTATTTTTAGAGTGAAAAATGGGTGAGGAAGGAACCAGTAAGAAATTCGGCTCCTTAGCTACATTAGAAGCCGTCAAGGCTATTCAGGTATGGATATGACAAGGGATTCACCCCTTCACCTGATGACTGCTCACATTACAAACCTTCCTTCGTTTAGGAGAACTCCAATTCATTGGCGTCGGATAAGAAAGGTGAACGGATGGAGGCAGATCCAATAGAGAGTCAGCATGAAGCCGAACTCCTGGCCGAGTTCGAACGAAGGCGAAGAGCTCGAACATTAATGTTGCCAACGGATGATGTTCAGGTGTGTGTAATGACTATGACCACTAAACTTGGAATCGAATCGTGTAACAATTCGAATATCTATTCATTCGGTATTTTAAACTTACGTTTTCTGACTGTCTATAAGTCTGGGGATTTCAGTTAATCGTAGTTTTTCTTTAATGCTGGGTGGTGGCCATCGTGTATCAACACCCCTGAGGAGGCGGGAGAAACGGGGGAGGGGCGAGGTTCCTGATTGGATGCAACACAGGCTAGACCCGTATTGCGTCCAGTCAGGAACCTCGCTCCTCCCCAGTTTTTCCCGCCTCAGAAGTGGTTGATACACGCTGGCCACCATCCTTGAATGCTAGGTTTATCCCATATTTTTTTCTAGCAATCGATTCCCTTGGGACATTCATTTATCCGGTTGCGATTACCTATACGCCTCTGCAAAATTAGATTCTTTTCGAAAAATCGATAAAGTTGGGATTTTGAGCTATTTGGCTAGTTGAATACTAGGTTTGTTCGGAACTTCCGTTTCCCTTTTTTTCAAATATTCGATCTATTCGAGAAATGAAATAATTGGGCTTATATTGATTTTTAACCGCTGGGTTTTTAAATAATCTATTTGTCCTCAATTTTTGAGTATTCGCTTTTTCCGAAGTTTTGACTCACCCATGATTTCGAATATTCGTTTTTTCGGGTATATGTTAGTTGAATAATAGAGCTGTTTTTTTTCAAATATTCGGCTTAGTAGGAATTTGAACTTCGGTTTTATGAATATTCGATTCATTTGAAAATTTAAATTGATCGTTATTTTTTCAAATACTCGATTCAACGGGAATTCAAACTACTTGTTTTTTCCAATTCTCTATTCATTAGAAAACCACGAATACGTGGTTTTTCGAATGTTCAGCTAATTTTAGACTGTGGCATTTGAATATTCAATCAAAGAAATTCCTGTATTACTAGGAAAACATTCGAAAATTCATGTAATCGATCAATTAATTATTTAATTTTTGAAGCTTTTATGTTCAAACCGAATAGTGGCAGCCGTCCACGGTCTAAGGCAACGGAAAAAAAGGCGATTGTGTGGTTGCGTATTTCCCCTAAGCATGCTGTAGGTTGCACCAATTCGACGACAATGTTGCGATTTCGTCTTGAATTTTGAAGAAAAACATCTGGAACGTCCAGTTTTCCCCCACACACAAACATTATCAATATACCTAAAGCCCTAATCATGGATACACGCAGGAATAACAAGAAAACATGAAAATTCACAAAAAAATGGAATTAGCAGAGAAATTTTCGTTTTTCTTGTTACTCCTGCGTGTATCCTTAGTAAAGACTCTAGGTATATTAATAATCTTTGTGTTTTGGGCACAACTCACCATTTTTCAGTGTTTCCTGTTGTCTTTTATTCAAAATTCATGTTAAAATTGCAACTTTTTTTGTAGATTATGGCACAACCTGCAGCATGATAAGTGCACATACGCAACCGCGCAATCGTCTTTTTCCGTTGTCGTAGACCTTATGTTTCGAATTCCTTCACTCACAAGGAAACCACAATAAGTCATAGTGACCATTCCCAATAAAATGTATTTTTCTAGAACCATTTTCGGACGGAAAGTTCAAATATGCCCATCGCAGCTGCCTAGACCCACTCCGAAAAAAGTTATGAGCGTTTTTAAAGCTTCGCGGCAAGGTAAGGGTACCCGCCATAGATTTTGGGGTGCTTTTGAATTTTTTTCCTGATTTTGCTGAAAACATGTATGGGGGGGTAATCTGGGGTGCTGACCACGAATCTGGGGTTTGCTTTTCCAAATTTCAAGGTTTACTGTAGGGTACGGTAGGTAACATGCCATTTAGAAGGCAAAACCTACCTCAATATTCCGATAATCGACAAATGGACATCAAATTCGTATTCAGCACCCCAAATAACCCCCACATAGAAACTTTGAGAGAAATTTGAGACTTTGACCAAACTACCGTATACCCACCGTAATCTACCGTAAGCTGCCAAAAATCGATAAACCGACATCAGATTCGTGTTCAGCACTCCAAATGACCCCTAGAGAAATAACTCGAGCATATTCTATAGAAGCACTCCGGAAATCGTCGAAAGTCGCGATTTGCCATCAAATTCTCCCCCGATGGGAATCTGTGAACGAGTACAGTCGAAAACTTCGGAAAATCGATAAATGAACCTCAGATTCGTGATCAGCATCCCAAATAACCCCCCAGAGCGAATTTTAGTCAAATCTGAAATATTTTTTTAAAACGCTTCTAGAGGCCTCTAATTGGTATAAATAAACGCCCAACCGAAAATCCGTACAAGTCGAAAACGCTGTTAGTCTGCGCAAAGTTTGGAAAATGTTCCTTCAACCTAACTTCGCTTTGTGGGGTAGTTTTGGGCGCTGAACACGAATATGAGGTCCGTTTCCGGATTTTCGAAAATATAACACGCGTTTTGGAGGGTACAATAAATACGAAAATCAGAGAAAAAATGCCTATAACTTTTTTCAGAGTGGGTCTAGGCAGCTGCGATGGGCATATTCAAACTTTTCGTCCGAAAATGGTTTTAGAAAAGTACATTTCATTTGGAATGGTCACTATGACTTATTGTGGTTCCCTTGTCAGTCGAAATATTATAACGGCTCCATTCGAATTTTTTCGTCAGTTTTAAAAGGTTAAAAATCGAAAATTTCAATCTTTTTGAAGATTTGAGATTTGAAAACTTTTTATTTGAGTTTGTTAGAGTTCTAGCGTGAAGTGCAAAAGTCTGATGGGAACTGCTGAATGACGAAACATAGCCTTACTGCTTCTAAAAAAATTATGCTGCCGAGATGTCGTACGTTCGTGCCGTGGCAGTGTGGAGGAAAGAAGACCACCTCCGTGCAAACCGACGTCAATCCCTCCGCGGAGAGGGTTTTTGTCATGGGAGAGGTGCTGGCTGGCCGCAGCTCTCCTGAAGATTCTACTGCAAAGAGCCGGCGTCGAGAGGAACCCAGGACCCGCGAAGAAGAAGAACTACCCATGTGCCACATGCGACAGAGATGTCAATTGGTATGGAACCAGCGTCCAATGTTTTGGATGCCAAAGGTGGGTGCACTTCTCTTGTTCGGGTCTCAGTTCTGTGAGGCACCACGATTCTTCCTTTCGTTGTATTGTGTGCTCCGCCTCCAGTAACTCCAATTCCTCACCTACCAACCGCCCTCTCTTTATTGTACACATAAATCTCAACGGCCTTCGTGCCAAGCTCTTTGAATTATCTCTCTTTGCCCGTACTCTTCACCCGGATGTTATCACGGTTCAGGAAACCAAACTCTCTCCCTCTGCTATCTCTCGACATCCAAACATCCCGGGCTATACTGCATATCATAATCCTAGGTCATCTGAGGGAGGCGGAGTCTCTACTTTTGTTCTGTCGTCTCTTCCCTCTCACATCATTCCAAACACTCCAGTGGATGGCACTCTCGAGTACATCCCCATCCATCTACCTCTAAAAACTCCACTTTCTCTTTTCAATATATACATTCCTCCTCCCACATCCTGTCCACCAACCTACAACCCTATCCCTCTACTCAAGCAGCTGTATGACTGCTCTCTATCTCCCTCAATTGTCTTTGCGGGTGACTTCAATGCTCACACGTTCTGCTCGTCGCTCGATTCTGATGCTAGAGGAAACGACGTCGAAGATTGGGCGGATGAGTGCGACCTCGTTATCCTTAACGATGGCCAGCCCACTCGTCTCCCTGCCTACGGTCGATCCTCCAGCCCAGACATCTCCCTTGTCTCTTCTAATCTCTCTAACGCCTGCTCTTGGTCTACATCCACAACTCTTTCCAGTGATCACATACCGGTCTTTGTCAATATCGATCTCTCTAACTCTCTTGCTCCCTATACAGGTGTTCGTCATCGTTCTTATCTCAATTTAGGCCTTGCAGACTGGAGCCTGTTCAGGGAGGTTGCACTTCGCCAAGCGGCCGAATATCCGTGGAATGGCAATGTACACCAGAAGGAGCGCCACCTCTCTAATGCCATCAGGAAGGCGATGAAAGCTGCGATCCCTGAAGGTCGTGTCAAGACCTTCTTTCCCAATGTCACCAGGGAGACACTGCAGAAGATAAGGACAAGGGACGCAAAGAGAGCTGCTAATCATCTTGACCCAGACATTTGCCGAGCTGGATAATGAGATCAGGATGGACCTTGATAGGCACAAGAAAGAATCTTGGGAAAAGTTCACTGAGAAGATGAACTTCAGAAATGATGCAGCAGCAACGTGGAAGGCCTTGAAAGGATCTCCGGAAAGTTCACCTCCGCCGACAATTCCACGATTGAATTCGACGGCGGAGTCTTCAAGTCAGGAAAGAGGCCGCAAATGCTCTTGGGAAGCATTTTTCATAACTAAATCAAAAAGAGAGAAGCAGAATAGAATAACTGTTCGGGAACTCTGTAAACTGCCACTCATGGCTGAAGATGATGCAGTCACGCCCGCTCAGGTCGAGAAGGTTATCAAGGAAATGAGTAACTCGAAGGCAGTAGGGCCAGATGGTTTGAGCCCAGCAGTTCTAAAGAGACTGCCAAATGAACTACTACCCCTGCTCGCTGACGTCATTAATACATCGTTTCGCACCTGTACATTACCTCAAGATTGGAAAGTAGCACGCGTCATCCCATTGCCGAAGCCGGGTAAATCACCATCCACGGCAAAAGGTTACAGGCCAATCAGTCTTCTCTCACCTATTGCCAAAGTTGCAGAAAAATTGGCTGTGGAGGAGCTTGCCGAACATAATAGCAAACAACAGCATCAACATGGTTTCCGTAAGCTACATTCCACCACTACGGTCCTGCTGGAAATTGTGAGCTATGTTTTGGACGGCTTCAATGCCATGAAACCTCAGCGTACCGTAGGTGTAGCCCTCGACCTAACGAAGGCTTTTGACACTGTAAATTTGGGCATTTTGTCGGAGAGCCTATTAAGGTCTACCATTCCGCCCTGGCAGAAGCGGTGGATAACCGCATTCACCAAAGGACGTCGGGCAAATGTGCTATTTCAAGGGCACGTCTCCAATAGCATACCAATTGCCGTCGGTGTACCTCAAGGAGGAGTTCTATCGCCTGCTCTTTTCAGTCTGTATATTGAAGATCTACCCGTTCCATCCCAAGACATCAAGGTCGTAGCATATGCGGATGATATTACTATACTATGCCGGGACCGCGACATAAATGTAGCTGCCAGTAAGATCAATGACTACTTGATCGAGTTGAAATGTTTTCTCGATAGCAAGATGCTTACGGTCTCTGCCGCTAAATCATCCGTAACCGTCTTTTCCACTGATAATGCGGAGCACAGTGCTCATCCCATGGTGAAATGGGACGAAACTCGCCTGCCGGCCGCCTGATTCCCTAAGCTGCTCGGACTCGTGTTGGACCCTTCGCTGAGGTTTCATAAGAACACTGAGCAGAAGCAAGCTGCAGTGAAAACAAGACTTAACGTCCTACGTGCTCTCGGCGGAACGTCCTGGGGGTGCAGTAAAGAAACGATCCTGACCACGTACAAGGCCATCGTACAGCCCGCCCTGGAGTATGCTGCACCAGTCTGGCAGCATATCGTGTCGGGCACATCCTGGTCCAAGCTGCAGCGCATTCAAAATGAAGCATTGCGAATCGCAACAGGCTGTTCTAAAAGCTCTCCAGTAGAGCACCTACACGCCGAGGCTCGCATCCTGCCAGTTAAGGACCATTGCCAACTCCATGCACAACAGCTGTACATAAACATCCTGAAGCAGCCGAATCATCCGTCGCGAAGACTATTAGACCCCGTCAGAGAGAGAAGTATAAGAAAGCCGTTTGCCGATGCTCCCACGAAAATCAATATACAGAGATGGACCAACGCACAACAAGAACGCCTTCGTCTCTTACGTGCTGAGCATACCCAATTCGTCAAGGATCACTTATGCAAGACCGCCGTAAACTCCATTCTCGGAGTCGTGCCGCCTGAGGTCAGCGAAACCGAGATGGAACTCGGTAGGCGTGCCAGGTGCACCCTTGCCTCGTTGCGCTGCGGGCACTCCCCCATGCTTATGTCTTATTTACATAAGATCGATAGCAGCAGACCTGACGAGTGCCCGGATTGTGGTAATAAAGGGCATACTACTGCGCACCTTTTCAACTGCCCGATGAGACCGACATCGTTAACACCAGTAGATCTGTGGGAGAATCCGACGCTTGTGGCTCAGTTCCTCAATCTATGACAGGACCCTCTCTGTGGCTGCAGAAGAAGAAGAAGAAAAAAATTATTTTGAATTGCAGATAGCAGGGATTTTTGCGGCCGTGCGCGCATTAATATGAGAAATCTGCATTACTGTTCACAATTTTCATTTTTTCCTGCTGTAGTTTCTCAATTCAGGTGAAACTGAAACTCAGAAAGTTGAACCAGCCGATATGTCTGTTCGGAGAGGACATACTCGACCGAAGAGAACGTCTGCGAGCGTTACTCTCAACGATGACCGAAGATGAAGTGGCAGCTATTTTACATACAGAGGAGGTATAACTTCACTTCACTTCAACAACTTGCCTGGCAGTCAGTTTTTCTTATTTTCTCCAGGGTTTCGTTGAAAAGCCAGACGAGGAGACCACGACATGGTACCATAGAGGCCCGATGGCGCTGAGAGCAGCTCGTGTCGCCATTGCTGATTTTTCCCTTCGGAGAGCCAAGGAGAGGTACCTAGTGTGGCGGGTATTCGGGAACTTCCCTCATCTGAATCGAATATGGTGTATCCTGTTTATCACGGTTTAGACTGATCCGCGCTCGCGAAAATGCAGCGCGACCTCCACATGAGAAGGCGCTGTCTCGACAAGAAGCTCACAAGTGGATACAGCAGTTAAATTTGCATGCATCGCAGGTAGCGGATAGTCGACCGGTGTCGTATTGTGAATTTTCGCCAGATTCCGAGCATGTTGGTCAGTGCTCCTTCTATTTATTCCAGCATTATTGATTGATTAGGCTGACTTGTGTGATTTTAGTAACAGCTGGTTGGTCGGGTCAACCATCTGTCTGGCGAAAGGATACGTGCGAAAGGTTGATTCGATATGCTGGACATCAGTCACAATCTGGTTGTGCTCGGTTTCATCCTCATGCCTTTCTGTCTGCCGAACCAGCTGCCTTGAATGTGGCAAGTTGTGCGCATGATGGTATGTTGGCGGATTTGGTCAACTTCAAAGGTGGCATACGCGCTCAAAAATAAAAAAAAATCATTATCTTGGAATGAATTGAGGGTTTGTAGCTCATTCAACGACGTCCTTTTTGAGGCCCGATACGTCTCGGAAAACATGAAGTTATGGAGGATGAATAGAGTAACGAAAATCCATTTAGGATTTTCTTTTTCTTCTTCTCAGACACTGTGGAGCTTGTCATAGGCGCAAAAAGGTGACGACTTGGCACGGCTTATTCCACACGTCATGAGCTGACACAGGAGGTGTTCTTGCAGGACATGCAAATATTAGATTGAAGCGGAAGTTTCCGCCGCTTGGCTTTGACGATTTCTAAATCTTTCAGTGTTGGTATTTCGGCGATTCGCGGTATACCAATCGAAAGCATATTTTTTTCTATATAACTCTGCCTTCCATTTCGGTCAAATCCTGGTCATTCGCGAATTATATGCTAGAAATCAGTGGTAATCTTCAGTACTGAGCATGTTTGAGTGTTTCTGTTTACTTTGAAGTAAACCTTCAAACCTGCCAAAGTTGGCAGGAAATTCGAACCACCTTTGAGTTAGATGATAGCGTTTGCGGAAAGTTTCGGCGGAGCGTAGTTATTGATTTTCAGCGGATTTTGTGATTTTGCAATTTCCGTCTTTTCTGGCTTATGCGAGGAGTTTTCGCCCTGAAGTTTCAAAGTTGAGTATAATGGCCCAGTCATCATCTCGAGAAAAACATCAGTAATTGACGAAAAAGATACTATCGAGTTTGGACATGGTCATTGTACCTAACTTTGAGGCTACGAGGCCGAATCATCTCGGATAAGTCAGAAAAGACCGAAGTTGCAAAATCACAAAATCTGCTGAAACTTAATAATGGCGCTGTGTCGAAGTTTTTCGCCGACTCTACCATCCAGTTTATAGGTGGCTCAAATATCCTGTGAACTCTGGCAGGTTTGGTGGTTTACTCCAAAGTAAACAGAAGCACTCAAAGATGCTCAGTATTGAAGATTAGCACTGACTTATGGCATATATTTTGCCAATTAGCAGGCCTCGGTTCAAATAGAAGGCAGCTTTAGATAGAAAAGACTTTGTACTTCCAATTGGTGTATCGCACATAGGCCAAAGGACCATGGCTGACAGGAAAAAATCGTGTAAGTCAAGTGGCGGGAAACTTTCGCTCCAACCTAATATAAGTAATGAATCGTGGTTTATACGTTGACAGTCAGCACACTTAGCAGATGATGAATCATTAATCCTGTGCGTGTAGGCCTTGAGTATGCAGAATGACCACATCGTAGACCCCTAAGAGTGGCGCGGGAGAGTCTGGGCAGATCTGCTCGTTTTCGACGCTTGCAACGACGTCGGCATTGTGGTAGGAGCTGCGAGGGTTCATTTTCTGTTCGGCAACAATTCTAACGAGCGTGTGTGCTGCCCTTGAGAATGTTTCAAAATCCAAATTCTGTGTGCGAGAAAAGGGAGAGACCCGGTCTCCACTTCAGTGCTTCTTGTAGGAACGGTTCGTCTATGGTCTCTAGAGAGTGATCAACCAATTGGAGAATTGGACAAACATGAAGCTCGCGTGTCCCGGCTTGCGTTCCATCCGAATGGTCGCCATTTGGCCACATCATGGTGCGTTTCAAATTTATATCCATTCTGCGCCAGACTTTTCTTCAAATTTTGATCGTTTCTCAGTTATGACTCCTCATGGCGTATGTTTGATCTCGAGAGCAGTGAGGAGCTGCTGTTTCAGGAAGGGCATGCTAAAGTAAGGCTATACATTCATTCATCGTCTCCTCATGTGGTGCCCTTTGACAAATTTGCTTCAGTCCGTGGCAGATGTAGCATTTCATCCTGACGGATCTGTGGCGCTAACTGGCGGACTCGACTGCTATGGTCGTGTGTGGGACTTGCGTACGGGACGATGTATTATGTTCCTAGATGGGCATACAAAAGAGTTATTTACTGTTGAATGGCTTCCCAACGGGTGAGTCTGGAATTGATGAAATCTCATTGTACTGGGTAGATTTGAACTCTGTCATGTTTTCAATTCAGGTATGAGATGGCGACGGGAAGCGCAGACAACACGATAAAAATATGGGATCTCCGCGTGCGAAAGAATATCTATACAATGCCGGCGCACTCTAGTGTGGTGTCAAAAATCAGAGCAGATCCGCAAGGGCAATACTTGGTGTCGGCCAGTTATGACAATTCACTGAAGGTGGGTTATTGGTTTTATCCTCAGACACTCGTAGTTGTGTTCCGCCAGATCGTTGCAGTATAAAGGTCGAATTCGTTGATCCGAAACGTCGGCTGTTTATCCCGAGACATCGCTCTTCGGCGCTTTCTCGGACGCCTGGTTTTCTCCGAACACCTCCTGTTTCACCCGAAAGACCTGATGCTTGTCCCGGGACAAGCGCAAACAACATCGGTCTGGCGGAACACAACCACGAGTGTCTGAGTCTGTGATTACATATCCAGTGTTTTCTAAGGTTTCATATCTGGAGGAAAATAGAAAAGGCTCCACCTAGGAAATGATTTCCGGTATACAATAATGGTGAATAGTTCTAGGAGGGATATAGTATTCTTCAAGCGTTTCGCGGCATCTCACTGCTCGTTAAGTTCTGGTCCCATTGTCATCCATGCCTACTTTTCCGGCTTGTCGCCCTCTGGTTTTCGATGAATACGTTCTTCGAAGATCATAATGATGTGTCCTGTGTCATGCATCTCTATTTTTGACCACATATCATTGGCTTGTACATGCCAGAGTTGAGCAGGGTTGCGACTTGACGCAATGGGGGTCATAAAAAATTTGGAAAAAAAATGAAAAGTTTGGGGATGGGCTCGTAGAATTTATGGAGAAAAGGAATGGGTATCTGGTAAGCTAAGATGAGGCAGTAATAGTCGCCCTCTGATAGTAAGATTGCAGCGCGAGAACAGCTGTGTCTGCAGAGGCCATTATGAAATTCTGCGTTACGGTAGGTATACGGTAGTTTGGGAAAAGTATCAGATTTCAGTCGAAACTCCTATTCTGGGCTTATTCGGTGTACAGAATACAAATTTGATGTCTATTTGTCGGGGGGGGGGGATTGTAAAAAAAGATTCACATTGCTCCAAAATTTTGGTCAACACGGGGTCATATCACTGCCGAAGATTGGGGCAACGCCCTCCTCAACCCTGTCCCGTAAGCAGTCTGCTTAGAGGTCTTTTGCGGTTTCGCAGGATCCAACTGGTAGCTCAAGATATTCAAGGGTCGTCACAGTCTTTTAGCTGTGTATATTTCATCAATTGCATCTTTCACCCTAGTGCCCCACCGCAGTTCTTCGCTATTCACATTGTCTTTAAGGGACACTCCATATAGGCTTTCCATAGCTTTTCCGGTAAATGCAAACGTTTGGGGGGGGGGAGGAAGCAGCCGACCCTTTGAAAAGAGAGAGGGAGGCTCGGTCCGGCCTTCGGCTGACTATGACGGAGGCCTTCAACAGAGCGGTTGCTATCAACGGCTATTCAGGCTGCCCTGCGTCTTCGTGTCCACTCGGAGTTTGGTAGATTGTTTGTCGGGATGGAAGGACCAAGATACACGTATTCAGAAACCTTTTTTTAACTCCGAAGTCGTCTACCGCTCCAGTCGGATAGCATTAGTGTTGCACCTATATCGTTTTCGAATCATTTATTCCCAATCCGATCTCCCTTGACAAATTTGACAGTTGTTGTAGATCTTTCCGGAGGTCTGGAGTAGGAAGCAATCGTGTGCGAAGAGCAGATGCGCAGGCAAGCCTCTCTCTCTATCTATGTCTATGGTACCTTTGAAGCCGATTCGGCTAAACAAGGCCTTGACTGACGCTGCAAAGTTTCGGGGAAATGTCCTCTCGTTGCCGTACCTTAATCTTCGAATCACAGATTTGTAGTGTTGGTACTGTCCTTCGACATTAGTCGACTTCAGCTGGGTAACGGCTTTATCATGGAGAGCATTGATGACCACGTTGAATTCGACTTTTATCTGTTGCGTGGCAATTAGTGATTGTTCGAATTATTTGCTTGTCCGAATATTCGATACAACAATATTGTCCAGTGATACCTTTGAGGCCGGGTTTATACTTGCACCGCGTAGCGACGCCATGACATGCTTTATATACGGTTCCGCGCGATACCGATCGATGCTCACCAATCATGTCATCGCGTCGCTCCGCGATGGAAGTGTGAACCCGGCCTATTTGAACTTCCCTAGAAGTTATCGAATGTGGCGAGCCTAATGGAAATGTACAAAGATTTTAGGTATATACAGTCGTATCATTTCAGATATGGTCCACTTCTGGATGGCAACCATTGAGGCAGTTAAAAGGACATGATACTAAGGTAATAAGGTTGACGTAACTGACCCGTACATAAGTAAGACCAAAGATGGTTTTCAGGTTATGTGCGTTGATATCAGCCCAGATGGCAAGTGGATAATGTCGTCAGCGTTTGATCGGACATTTAAATTATGGACCCAATCAGAGTATTAATGAAGATGTTTGTATATTTTTGAATATCAGGAGTTTCGAAATGTTGTTTTCATCTTGTCATTTTCTTTGTTGTCTGTTACAATTAATTTATTAAACGTACACGTATATTTCTATACAGTTTATACACAATCAATGAGTGCATTTTATGCGAACAGTTCAAGTGGTCGAAACCCGAATGAATGAAGAAATGATAGCAACGAAAACGGACAAACAGGGTCAAGCGGGGTTACGAAATTTCGCAACGGGGGGGGGTCGCAAAATTCGGACCAAAAATGAAAATTCGGTGAAGATATCCCGGAAATTCGGTGAAGATATCCCTCAATATTTCATTCATCAAAGACGGATTGTAGCATTGCTTAGATTTTCGACGCTTGAGACCAACTACTTGACGAATTTTCGTCGTCTGAGAGTTGCAATAATCAAATATAAACTGCCCAGAAATCGCGCCTCGGCGAGGGGGGGGGGCTCTCCGATTTCGACAAGTTGCGCAACGCCCCGCTTGACCCTGCGGACAAAGTAGGATAAATTGGGGTGTGCATTCTAACTTTTACTCAACTCAAATCATGCGCGCGGTCTCTATACGCATCTGTATAGTTTGGCGGCAAAAGTCGCGCCGCTATGATAAAGGATAGAAGGCGGCTCCGTGCCTGCCCTTTGTTCCGTGTCATCGCGGCGTGACTCTTGCCGCGAGACTATGCAACCTTATGTTCTCGACGAACGGTTTCGGGTCAACTATAGATTTAGTTCCTTTCATCGAGGGCATATTAATTGAAGCCACTGCGAACGCGTGATTAAGCGCGAACAGTCGCGTCGCCGCTCACCGATGAAATGGCAGGCAGATATCGGCCACCTATGGCCGGGGCGCGTCCGCTTCTGCAAAACCAAGCCGTATACAGATTGGTTCAAACTTAACCGTTTCCTATGAGAACAGCACGAAAGCGCTGGCCCTAGCCCCGGCTTAGCCTCAATAGCAACCCGGCATGATGAGACCCGTGGATACGACACCCCAATTTCTTCCACCTTTCGCTTAATGCATACTTCCCGCAACAAGCGAAGTGATAATGTTTGCCATATAAATCAATCGCAAATCGTAGCTTTGGCGGGAAATACGTATCAGACCTTACACAGTGCTCTGCCGCAGGCCAGTAGTGTTGAGGATTCTCTTGCCGCACATGGCACAGATTCCCTTCTGGTATGCACAGGTCTGACAGTAGTGGGAGCCAATCTGGTGGATGGACGACTTACATATCTTGCACTTTACATTCATCACAGTCGCTCTGAAATGAATAACATAAAATCGCACCACGCCAGGGCTTTTCTCAATTCTTCACTTTTTTGTTCAGAAAGAATACGCGAGATGTTAACAAATCTCCTTAATAGGACATTGAGAACGAAAAAAAGGTGACAAAGACATGAATTCAAATCATAATCTATAGTTAGGTCCGAGGCTTGTTTCGTAAAGAAAAACATCTAAATCTCAACCGCGGCTGGTGTGGGCGATTTAAATCTCAACGGCGGCTGGCTGATAGTTACCAGCCAGCCGCCGGTGAGATCTGAACCGCCCGCGCCAGCCGCGGCTTAGTTTTAAATGTTTTTATTGAGGAAACAAGCCTCGGACCTAATCATACTCACTTCTTCTCGCTTCCAAGTAGCTTATTCTGGTTGGCTGGTGGCCTTTTCTGAACCCCGGTGAGCTTATTGTGGGTTTTGTTCCTATACGGATCAATGCCAACAATCTTTGTCAGCTTCTTCTGGCCTGCAAGTGAGTTACTCGTATTTGTACAGCAATGGTAATAGTTCCAATGCTTCCAAGTAAACTTACACGATTCGCAAACCATGCTTGTTTTGCGATCAAGATTTGAAGAAAAATGAACGGCGACGTACCAATGAAGCTGATGAAAGTGGTTTGATCAGTAATAGCACGATTAATCTGAAACATCCATTGGTACATATCAAAACTATAGATCATCAGACAGAGGCGGATTTTTTTTTTCAAAATTTTGAAAATCGGACCATTCGAAACTGCACCTCCCATAGACAAGCCAGTAACGGTCAAAATTTCCAAGGGCTGCCCCCGATTCACAGTACCCCTATTCGTAGCGGGACCAGCATGGATTCTTGGCTCGCATGCACCCATGGATTCTTGGCACGGTTGTTCGATCAATATGCCTCACATATTCGTCATCACAGTTAACGCCGAGGAAAACTGTTCAAACTAGACTTTTTTTTTCGAAAACGGCTGAAATTCTGTCTGCGAGGCCATTTTCTCATATGTGACGTCATTTTATCGACCGAATCTATGTTTGCTGTCAGATAGCAGAAATATTGAAGAAAAACTTGAACGAGAAGACCTTTTTCATGGTTAATGATATTTTTCACACATTTTAATCATTTTACTCTTCTGCAGTGCTTCGAAAAAAAAAACGAATTGACCAACTTCAAATTTGCTTCTCTTCAATCCAGTATGTTATTTTAGCTTTATTTCATCTGTTCTTAAGGCCCTTTATTGGAAACACCATGGAGAGTATGACCCTGCATGAATTGCTTATGCTTGTGTCAATAACGAATAAAATGAACGAATTCTCATCGACGAAGACCGAACAGATGCGCCACGAATGCTTTCGCCTCAATCATCAAGAAAGTTTTCGTAGAAGTTTTTGAAAGTTGTTTAAAGATAAAGTCATCTCAACGGAAAACACAAATTTAGCATGCACTCACACCGTTCAAACAGTGTTGAATCCACCATACACGAGTTTATGATTTTACACATCATATGAATTAAATTCTTCCAATGAATGACTTCACAAGAGAAGCGGCTGCAAGCCGGAAATTAGCGGACATATCGATCGATCAAGTGTGCCAAGAATTCATGCGAGCCAAGAATCCATGCTGGTCCCGCCACGAAAAGGGGCACTGTGGATCGGGGCAGCCATGGAAATTTTGACCGTTACTGGCTTGTCTCCCATAGTGGCAATTGGCAGTTTTTTAAAAACCAGGAGTCGGGAGGCTAAACAAATCGCAAATCGTGACTCCCATTTTCGGTGCTCATGTTCGAAGTATATAAAAAATCTCACACAATAGATAATGAGATTGCGAGAAAACCATTGAAGGTCTTAAAAAATGAGCAGAATTTTTGAGTCTTAATTCGGAAAAATGCCAAACATTTGAAGAATTCAGCTTTGGCCTCTTTGACATTGGAATGCAGTAACTACAGAGCAAGATTAAGGGCGAAATCAGAAGTGTATTGTCTAGGCTGCGCGGAAACATTCTTATAAGCTTCGAAAACAAACGCCGAAATGGAAAAAAAATGTACATGCCGTGGAATCGATTGTGGTGGACGTAATTACGTACACACCGAACTTTTCGGCCTTTTCTATTTTTGGCACTTGTCTTGCGGGCTCAAGACATCAACGTGGATAATTATCATGTCAGAAACTGATAGTATGCTGCAAAAAACCGTCGCCAAGTGGAATGAATCGGAGGATAGTGAGTGATATAATTTTCTTCAGGCCAGCCAAAATTAAGTCGTGGGTTCGAGTGTACACAAGCTGGTTGCGGACACATTTGATCTTACGGCTTTTTTTAAATTTTCAAAAGTTGAGCCAAATCTTTACATATCGAAGTTCTTTGATGCGTGAAGATATTTTCAAACGACTAACTTTTGGAATAAAGAAGACACAAAGACAAGTGGCTGCTGTGAGTTTCTTTGTCATTACTTTTGGTCTACCTTAGATATGCACAGAGTGCTTTTTTGTGTTTGTTGCATTTTTCTTCGTCAATATTTCCTGTTTTTTTTTCATTGTTCTCTTTCACTTGTTTATGAGGAATTAAAATATCTCACTTCTGCGATTATACTGTAGATTTCAAGCAAAATTTCTGTTTCTACCAGGTTTTATCACCACCTTCAGGAGAATGAAAATGCCGATTCTGCCTCCTCTCTCCGTCTGCGAGTTCTTCCCGATGATATCAAGCAACAGCTGAAATTTCTAAGGAGAAAGCGAGTCGGTGAACCATTGCAAGCTGAGTGCGGTGGAGTGCACGAAGAGAATGAAGAGAAAGGTAGAACTAATAGGTTATTCCTTGCCATTTTCTTTCCAAGTCGCTGAACTTATTGTATGTATAGTTGGGGTAACCACGAAACCTATGGCTGCGTACACCTCGGCAGCCTGCGCTGCGTCGTGCGCGCCCATGAGAAAAGTGGTGATCGATCGGCGCACGCGACACGCGCGGCTGCCGACTCGCCCGCAGCCATCTGTTTCGTGGCTACACCTAAGGCCTATTTCACACTTCCATCGCTGATCGCCGCGACGGCATGTCTTGAATACAGATCGACGTGCGACGCGATCTCGATCGATGCTCATTAATATCATCCCGTCGCGTTGCGCGGCGATTGAACTCTGAAAGGGGCCTAATAGAAGTTCAGTTACAAAACGGATTTTAGCAGCCGGGATCCTGTGCTCCCGTAACCCTCGCATTCGCCGTGGAGCGCGTAATCGTATCACGGAGCGTTAGCATCACACCCAACTGAGATTTGAGGCTGAGATCACAGACGGGCAGTGTTTTTAGCTAACAACTGAGTCTACATTTGTGATTGTTGTTGTTGTTGTTATTGTTGTTGCCCATCTTCCACCATAACCATTGATCCTGGATCCAAACTTCCGGTACGTAGACGGCATAATCGAAGCAAGTTTTCTAGGATCCTCTTCTATGGAGGATCCCTGAGTGGGGCGTTTTTCAACCTTTTTTTTGTTTTTTTTTTGATTTTTCTCTATTGTTTTTTTTTTACTTTTTTTGATTTTTTTTACGTTTCGAAATCATCATCGCATGATCAAAGTGACAGAAAATTGGCGAGTTCCACTGGTTTGAGTCAGAGATCTTCTATTGTAAGGTGTGTTGGCTTTCCAGAGCATGAGAACACGTGGGGTGGTGTATGTTCCTCCAGTCTGCATTCCGGACAAAGTGGATTATCAGCTGTTCCTACCTTATGGAGGTACCATTGCGATTTTGAGTAGAAACCACTTCGGAGCTGAGACAGCGCTACTCGGCTAGGTCTTGACAAAGTCTCCTCCTCCTTGGATATCTTCGGCGGCGGTCCACTCAGCAAGGGAGAGTCCAGATTACCCAAAAACTCTTTTACAAACTCCGTGTGAACTTCTTTGCGAATGCTCTCTGCAGTTCCAGGCTTCACAAACATTGGTTTGACAGTTCTGACGTGTTTCCTAATCTGTCTAGGTGGTTATGGCTCCATCATGTCGTGCGACGGGTGTCCAGGGTCGAGTGTCGCAACCGTTCGATATTGGAGTGTCAGCATCTCATTATGAGCTCGAACTGTCATGATTCCTGTCTCGCTACTCAGATGAGTTGTGCTTGCCATCGCCAGGCTTCCCGTCGCGGTCTTCAAAGCTGTGTTTTGACAAGCTTGCAACCGATCCCAGTGAGAAGATGCAATGAGCGGGCTCCAGGCTGGAGCCGCGTAAGACATCACAGATTGTCCAATGGCACGGTAGGTCAGTGTGAGCAGCTCTTTGCTTTGTTCCCAATTCCTTCCCGCCAACGCTTTCAGGAGGCTCGTTCTTTTAGCCGTCTTCTTGCGAACAGCTTCCGCATGAAGTCTTCCCGTCATCATCGTATCAAAGTGATAGCCGAGGATCGTCGGATTTCTTTCGTGCGTGATTTGCGTTCCATTTATAAATACTTTCGGCACTTTCGGCACGTATCTCGCTTGAGCAGAATGTGTTGTGAGAAGAGAGACAGTAGTCTTTTGGATCGAAAGTTGCAGTTGGAGATCTTCTAGAGCCTTTGTCAGCTTAGGTAGATAGTCGTTCAGACGTTTTTCGCAGGTTTCCACATCAGGATCTGATTTTACCAGTGTTAAATCATCCGCATATCCGATAAGGCGTGTTTCTGGTGGGGGTGTTGGAAGATCGGCGATGTAGTAAGAAAAAATAGTGGAGAGAGCACTGCGCCTTGCGGTACCCCGGAGCGCACTAATCTTACGTTTGACATCCGGCCTCTGAACTCTGTCCGTATCGTTCTCCCTTTCAGGTAGCTGGAGATCCAGCGCTCAAGTCCTCTCGGTAGGGATGACTCTGCAAGCTTCTGACAGAGAATGGAGATGACGACAGTGCCATAGGCCATCTTTAGGTCGAGTGCGACCATAATTAAACGGCTTGGCGGTCTCTTCTCATTAAGTCCGTCCGTAATGAATCCCGTAAGTTCGACCAAAGCTGTGGTGGTGGAGAAGCCTTTTCGAAAACCATCCTGCCATCCAGGGATTTGCAGGTGCGTCTCCAGTGTAGGAAGAATAGTTCTTTCAAAGGTGCGTGCCATAGATGAAATGATCGAAATGGGCCTGTAGATGTTCAAATCCTCTGCAGGTTTTCCGGGCTTCAGAAGTGGGAAGATTCTTGCCTCCTTCCACGACGCCGGAATCAGTCCAGTTGATAGAGTTCTGTTGAAGAGCGCTCTCAGGCACTCACGAAAAACTGATCCTGAATGTTCGAGCATGATAGGGGCCACTCCACTTGTATCTAGCGCTCGAGACGGCTTGCATCCCTTCAAGGCGGCGTCAATGAGGGTGGTCGTGATAACGGGAACGTCGTCTCTCGAGAAGTTCTTGATCCATCTGAAAGTCCTTCTTGACGACTTCAGGCTTCTATGAAGGCATGGCGAACTGAATTGTTTGCATAGAAGGTTGGCTGCCTTCTTGTTGTTATCAGGCTCGCCTTTATGAAGAAGCTGGAGGGGATTCGGTTTAGCTGAAGGGCCATCCAACGTTTTCATGGTTGTCCATAGCTTGGAGTTCGTACGATGATCAATGCCTTCCACGAATGCTCTCCACGCCTGCTGCCGGTCCTTCCTCACTTCATCTGTGATTTCCTTGTTCAGCTCGGAAACCCGGGTGTTGGTTGGATCCGTTCTTCGAATCGCGTCTCTTTCACAAATGAGGTCCTTAGCGGTGTCCGACAGGCCCGGCATGAACGCTTTACGCCTACCCCTAGGGATGGATTGTAAAGTTGCTGCTCTTATAGCTGCTGCAAGGAATCTATCCATTTCCAGTGGGTTAGTCCGAAAATCTAAATCAGCCGACTGTTGTTCCAGCACCGACCGAAATTTAGGCCAATTCGCCTTCTTGAAGTTCACGAAAGTGGTCCTCGGCGAGGAAGATATCAGGGCCTCGTTTCTGAACTCCATCAAGTTAGGGAGGTGGTCACTTGCCCTTGTGTTAATGGTGTCCCACAGTGCTGACGATGCTAAATCCTGCGAGCACAGCGAAAGGTCCGGTGACGAGGGTCTTCCATATGTCGGTTTCCTTGTTGGATGTGCGGCTTCGTTCAGAATCACAAAATTGGATTGCGTTATATCCTCCTCCAAGTCCCGTCCGCGTTGGTCTTCCTCATTCTCCGACCACAGAGGACTGTGCGCATTGACATCTCCCATGACGATCGTGGGTTTCACACATGTCAAGAATTGGGCGATCGACAGCTCGTATGAGGGTGGGCATGAGGATCTTGGCGGAGAGTAGATGTTGTGAATTTGAAGTTATCCAGCCCTAGTTTCCACAGCTATGGAGATGCACTCCGTCGTGCCATCGCTGGTACCTGGAGTGATCACACTGCACTGTAATTCGTTTCGGACCAGAAAAGCCACTCCTACTCCGGAGCTCGTTCTGTCCTTTCTCAGGCATGTATAGCCTCGAACAGTGGGTGCTCCTTGACTCGGATCCAATTTGGTTTCTTGAAGTCCCACTATTTCGGCCCCTATACGGTGTGCAAGAGCCTCTAGTTCCGCCGATTTGTTGCGTAGACCATTAATATTCCATTGAATCACCTTCAAACAGTCGGGTTTCGATTGTTGCGGTTGAGATGTTGGCACGATGACGCAGTTTGGGCACACGTATGAGCTGTCCGCATCCTTGAAAGACTTGAGACCGGAACATTTCTTCACGTGAGTCCATTTCCTGCACTTGATACATTGGACGCTCCCTGCTGCGGCTGAGGTACCACACTGGGTGCAGGGCCATCGAATACAGCGAGGGGGTCCAGGGTTTGCTTCGATTCCTGCACGAATGAGTAGACAGCGGATCAGCAGTGCCGGTTTATGCTGATCCGCGACCGAAAAAATTGGCTCCAGGACTCGTGAAAGAGTGAAATCTGGGAGTTATGGTCGAGGATCTTTGACTTCGGAAGGATGACGGCATTGTAGACGACTTCTTCTTCCGCGTACGCTCTTGCCAACGAGTAGGCGATCCTCCATAAGAGCTACATTTGTGATGAAATTTTGTAGCCCGTATGCAGCCTTAGTTTAACACAATATCTCAATGTTTGCTCAAAAAAATACTTGGACTGCCATACAAACAATGGCTACGAAACAGGACTCGGCACGAGGTGTGGACAAGGTCAATATTACTCAGACCCCCCTCCCCTTAAGTAGCGAATTTCCAGCGATTTTCTCAGACCCACACACCAGGAGCGAGACTTGCTGTGTTTTTTTAGCAATATTTAAAAAGAGGAGCATTTCATATGAATTGGAAGGTACAATCGAAATTTTCGTAAAAAAAACTGACTCTAAACAGTGTATACAGCCATTCAGAATGGTCCACATGGTGCCCCGGCAGAGCTCAGACACCCCCCTCCACCCCTGCGCAGCCGCCCCCCCCCTGTAGATATACACACCCCGCGCCGTACCCTGTTACGAAATCGATTTTCTTCGGTAAGCTTGTGGCTAAATTTTTCTAGGGTAGTACGCTTTCAGGTTTTTGGGAAAGTAATCATCGTTCGAATTTTGTTGGATTAGTCTGGGATGTTATCGCAGCGGGAGGTGGGAAGGGGGGCACTGTAGTATCGCACTCGGCCAAGCCCATTTTTCGTACCGCAACGACTGTCCTGATTGTGGCAGGTGAGGCAAACCCTGGGCAGGTGCTCGAATTCAGTGCGGCACGGTAAAATGGGCGTGGCCAAGTGCATCGCGCTAATGTACCCCCTCCTATAGCTAAGATAGCACCTAGTCTTGAAACATGCTTTCCAATTACTGAAGAACAATATTGATTTTTTTCGTCTTAACTTCCACACCTGCCCTTCATCGTGAGCTCAGCATTCAGCTCATAAAGAGATGGACTCTTGGAAGATAGGAAACTGTTGGCCAACAAGAGAAAATGCACCGAAATTTATGCTAACAGCGGAAATCTATAAAGCAACCCAGACGGGTTCATTAGGTATCAGACTCTTGAAAATTTAGCTTAATCCGGAGTTTCACACGAAATAGGATATCCAAACCATATTGCTTAAGAAAAAAAGACACTCAGTGGCTGATCTCTGCCCCAAATCCCACTTGAGTGCGATGCTGGTGCTCGATGATTCGATAGCATGCTCCACGGCTACTGCGAGGGTTACGGTAGCACAGGATCCCGGCTGCGAAAATCCGTTTTGTAGTTTAATTTCTGAGAAATTTGTTCCCTTGGCATTAGAAGTTCTCAGATTTGGTGCTATCTCAGCAAGCAGGGGGCGGGCACATGTTCATCGCAACTGGCCGCGCCCATTTTCGTGCCGCCGCGCAATTTGAGCTTCACCCGGGGTTCTCTTCCCTTTTTCAAATCAGAAGAGTCGTTGAGGCGCGAAAAAATGGGCGTGGCCATTTGTGATGGCTATTGCCCCCCCCCCCGCTGCGATAGCCCCTCAGATTTTCTTTCAGAGAGTCTGACATTTTCAGGTATCAAACTATTTTCCAACGTGAGATCCGTAGATGACAGAAATATCACGTCGACAGAAGACTCATCTGACATGGAAGATGATCAATCTAGCTCTGACAATACCCAAAAATTGATTGCTGAGAAGGTTCCCCACAGTAATTTCTGGCGATTTTGCTGTCCAGTAGCACAAAGATTGTTCAGATTCACCAGCTCCGTCGTCTGAATCGAATATACACCTGGGGAGACGACATCCCCGATCCGTTCATTGATTTTGAAGAGCTAAACCTTCCATCGAGCTTGATGTCCTCTTTGAAAGAATTCCATATACAGGATCCGACGCCTGTGCAGATGCAAGTTAGTACAACTTCGCTCCGGTATTTCATCCTCTTTTTACGCAGCTATGAATTCCTTTTAAGAAGTGATTTCAAAATGTTTAGGCCATACCGCTTATGGCAAAGCATCGAGATCTTCTGGTCAGTGCTCCTACAGGTGCGTCATTGTATCTTCTGGAACTCAACCAATTTCTAGTATTTTTTTGTCGACCATATGCAGTCGAAATGGAACAAAAAACCTTTTAAGTTACTAATCGCATTTGCGGAGCCCGTTGTTTAATGTTCTATTTCCCATTTTGGTGAAAAAACCGCTGCTTTGATTTAGATCATATTTTTTCATTGATTTTGGGCTAAATAGGGCGCTAGCACAGTCAGCGAAGGTGCTATTCAGACTTAACGAAAGCGCGTGACTCGCGTGGCTCGAGGCCGTGGCGTCGGAGTAGGAATGGCTTGACGCCATGCCCGCGCGGCACACTCGTGACGCCCGATGACGGCGAGTGCTCGCATACTATGTATTCCCACAACTATCTTCTGCTTCCATGATAGCAAACGAGTGTGCAGATTTTGCTTGCTTATCAAAGTAAAACTCACTTTGATCCGCTCTGCCATAGCATTGCCGCTGGAGTATTCATAGTCTCCGCAAGCGCGTCACGCATGTAACGCGCGTAGAAAGTATTCAAATTCTCCCGCCACGTCCGCGCGTCACGGGCTGGCGTTGAGGAGTATGAATAGCGTCTAACTGAGTTAAGCGAAATGTTTGCAACTGCACACAATGACGTTTCATCCGTGTTCCTCCCAAACTTGTATTCTATACTCTGTTTATCTCGAATCGCACACACACGATTCGCCATCGGCCCTCTATGTACCGTAGTACACGTGCGTCGACGCGTTCTCGGCCGACTTCGGTGGGCATGCGAATCATTACGTCAGTGCCGCCGACACTAATTCACCAGGTTGACGGTGCCGTGGCAGGGCGGGTGGTTGAGTGGCGGCGGCACTGGCGTGTTAATTCGCATGCCCACCGGGGTCGGCCGAGAACGCGTCCGTGGACGTGCACTACGGTACATAGAGGGCCGGTGGATGATCAGGTTTTGTGCAATTCGAGATAAACAGAGTACACATCTTTAGGATCGGGTAAAACGCTGGCATTCGGTATTCCCATAATTCTGGACGTCGTCCGGTTGAAGAAACTAAACAAATACAAAGATGGATCGAATTTGTTGGCTATTGTGCTGGAGCCTACGAGAGAGCTAGCAGCCCAGGTACAGTTGTTTCCTTACATTTTGATTGGCACTATAAGAGTTTTGAATTTATCCCTCGTCGAGAGTGACCATTCGGAGTGCTGAACACGTCCTTTCTCGAAGACGCGCATCAGACATGCCGATTTTTGATCAATATGAGTGACAGGCATTGTGTCGCGTAGCCAGTCGCATGAAGTGCAAACATGGCCATTGAGGTGCAGATTTCAAACCCGACTTGACGGCTATTTCTTGAAGGTGTACGGTAGTTTACGGCAGCTGGATAAGCTTGTGCTTGCCATAACCTGCTGTATTCCATGTAGCGAACATTGCTCACTCGTGCGTGCAGCATCCCGATTGGTGAATGTCGCGCTCGGCGAAATGGGCGTCGCCGCGGACTCCTTGCCATTGGTTGGAGTCGAGTAATATGACATATCCTGGAGTGTTTGTTGCTTTCTTGCATTCATTTCATGCTTCTAACAATCAGCATATCCTCGTAAAAGCCTTCCACACGCTGGTGGGTTTCCGCGTCCGTGGCGCACGCGACGCTCACTGAACCGTGACGCGTACGCACGCGAGTGCGCAGTGTTATGGAGCTCTATATTGCTACCAGAATTGAAAAGGTGTCAAATTCATCCCCCAGAACGAAATCTGAGGTATTGATGCCCGTACACTCTGTTTTGGAAAGAAGTTCATTTGTATCTACGGCGTGCTTGAGCGAGCGTTCGCTGCTTTTTCCGTTCCTCTTACGCACTCTCAATGTGTCTTCCGTTGCTTCTTTTAGGGGCCGTATGCACAGCTCTCCCCGAGCGTCCCCGTCCCCGCAAAGGCCATTCATGATTGGTCAATATCGTCTGATGACCAATTACAGAGTGGCTTTCTGGGGACGGGGACGCTCCGGGATAGATGTGCATACGGTCCCAGGTCTGCAATGGACAGTAATTTTCACTCCGAGATAGAGTGTACAATAACTTACCGTAGTTTTTCCAAAAGCTGAAAACGTACATCATATAGTCGTAATAAGCCCTCCACATTACTCCGAGGAGAAGTTGTGGCGGTTTTTCCACAACTGAAGGCCGAAAAGTGCCGTTGTTTTTCCCTAGAACCAATTTGATTTTTTAATGCCTGTCCCTCATCCCATTATATAATATTTTTGTTTTGTGTGCTAACCTTTCCTTGCAGACCTATCACCAGTTCCTCAAGTTTGGTCAAGATCTGCAAGTGAAGTCAGCCTTATTCGAGACTGAAGAAGCTCCTCAAAAGGGTATGTTCTGAATCGATTTTTTCTTGGAACTGGGGGTTGAGGGCTTGTTTAGGGCAGTGGCAATAGGCGCCGCTCTCGCGCATACGGCCGAGTGATCGAACCTGGCCCAAGGCCAACTAAGCCTTCTGTTCCTCCGGTGTAGTTGAGTTGGTACCAAACTAATCTGGGGGGGGGAGAGGGATAAGAGCACTGACTTCAACACAGCCTGCCCCCCGCAAGTCATTGTATAAGCGCAGTACACATTCTTGTGTGCATCCTCAGAGGGATTGAACAAAGCCGAGAATCTCAATCCCTTATCCTCCAACCGCGCGGATCTCTGGGAGTCCATCCTCCTTATCTTTTATCTGTATGGATCTGCGGGAGTTTGTTATACTTGTACAGACGACGCGGAATAGTTCGTCGGGTCGGTGTGTTCTCTAGCAGCATTTGTCTATGAGTGCGATTGGAATGTGAGGGAAATCGCATTGCGTGCGGAAGTGAACGCCGAGCGCGGAGAGTCCCATGCCCGAAGATTTTAAACCCCGTCTAAGCGTTCTCATCTATGCCATCCCAGATCCGAGGAACTATTTCGCGTCGACCTTATGTGTTGCATATTTATAGTTGATGTGCTGGTCTCCACACCTAATCGTCTTGTTCATCATCTGCCAAATATGGAGCTAAAATATTTGAGGTAAGCGCTCTTGATTCTGTTGCTGTTTGTGTTCTCCTACTGGGAGTTACAATTGAAGAACCTTCTTATAATACTATTTCATCGCTTTTTTAGATGGCTTGTTGTCGACGAAAGTGACCGCCTATTTGAAGTCATAGAGGGGCAGGAGCGCTGTTTCCGAAATCAGGTACGCTCGAGAAAATTTCGGTTGAAAATACCATTATTGCCTACCATATTTGCCAGCCATTTGTTAGTTTCGCAAGGGCATGCAATTTCTGAGTTGTTGTAAGGGGGACCTTTCGTGCAGCACGAGCGTGCCCTTTATTCAGTCGTGCATGGAAATTGGGGTTTCCCAAGATATCAGTGTATCGTCCATCACTGGATGAGGGATCGCCGCGACGCTGCTTGGCGGGAAAAATTGTGCGCGGGAAAAAGAAGGGAGAGTGGCTATTGATCGCGCAATTTTTCCCGTCAAGCAGCGTTGCGGCGATCCCTCATCCAGTGACTGACGATATTGCTCGACGTTCACTGCAATATTTGCGCAAAAAAAAGCGGAATTCGTAGAAAGATGCTGCCGCATTACGAGCGCCCGACCATCTGATGTCTATATATCATTATGGACCGCGCTGTATACATTTTGCTGTATTAGTTTCGTTTGTATTTCGAAAACCTCAGTTTAGCTTGCCGCTGTCTACAAAGCTTGCGATGGTAAATTCACACGAAGGGCGTTCTTCAGTGCTACGTTTTCCTATGAGGTGGAAAAGTGGTATGTTTTTTTTCTTGTTCTAATGGTTATTTGTTATCCGATAGTTTTTCGTTGCTTTAGGTGCAAAGAGAATCTCAATAACGTTGCCATGGTCTGCATTGGTGAGAGGTACGAGGGTTTCGGCATCTTCTCGCTAGAGTATGACCTGTTACTGACAAGAGCTCTTGTAGAAACTCAGCAAATGCGAATGTCACACAGGAATTGGTGTTTGCCGGCTCGGAACAAGGCAAACTTCTTGCCATTCGAACGCTCCTACAGACTCAATTCGATCCTCCAGCTCTGATTTTCGCGCAGGTGTGTGTTATAAAGATGGAAATGTGGTTTGTTTGACGTTTGATTTGCAGTTTTCCTCTTTTCCTCAATCAATAGATGTATTAAGTCTCGCTCTGAATTTTACCATCTTATACGAAACAAAAGTAGAACCCGAAAAGTTATCTGGAGTTTCGGGAATCGATTTTCTTGCTTTGAGTGGTAGGGGCTCGTACCTTGGTTCGATCACTGAGATTCGAGGATTGAGTCAATGGAAACAGTTATGCTCATACCTTTATCTGATTTAGGTCCCCGTCAGACTTGTTCGAAAAACCAACTGAGTCCAACTGAGGCCACGGCGGATAAACCGACCTCGGGTGCATTTGCGGACGCAAGCAGACGGTCGCAGACGGACTCTGGGCGGATTTTCTGCACCCGTCTGTCACTAGTTTGGTGCGTATCTACCGGGTGGGACTCAGCACATCGACCACCTCTGACGAGGGCCTTACTAGGGCTTACCTTTTATTCCCCGAGGGCTTTTATAGACCATGTTTTGATAGTTATAGGTATGGGACACTGTGTTGATAGTCTGTTTTCCAAATCCGCTAAATACCTTAGAGATTCATATGAGATTACCAAAAGTGGGCACTTCCATGGCTTTACGAAGAGAAAAGGGGCACACGAATGGCAATTTTTAGGGCGTTCAAAAAATTGACCCGGGTTGAGCTTGAAACGTTTTTTTAGGGATCGATTTGGTGGCTTAAATACGAATCTGAGGCCCCTTTGTCAATATTTTGAAAATTCCGTCTAATTTGGTCCGAAGCTTCGAAATGGGGGAGAATTTGCTGGCAAAACGAGACTTTTGACAATTTCGAGACTACTCAGACCAAATCGTCTTAAAACCTCTACATAGGGGTTATATGGGCTGCCTAACACAAATTTGTGGTCGGTTTATCGATTTTCCTCGGAATACGTGATGTAACAGTGGTTATAGGGTAGCTTGGTCGAAGTCTCAGATATGACTCAAAATTTAGTGTGGGTGTTATTTGGGGAGCAAAACACGAATTCGATATCCATTTCTCGATTTTCGAAGTTTTTAAGATCAGTAACTCTAGCTAAGAGGCATGTCCACCGTAATGTACAGTAACTCTAAGTCTGGCGACAAATAGACCCCAAATTCGGGTTCAGCGCCCTCAATAACCCCCACTTGAGAGTTTTTTGCCGAATCCAGGAGTTTTTTCTGAGCACCCAGAAATTCTCTGATGGGTATTTCCCTAACCTTCTTGTGAAGCAATAAATATGCCATTTTTGGAATCCCCGCAGCCGTTTAGCCAATTTCAAACACGGGTCATTTATGTACTGTCACAGACCTACAGCAACGACAACATGGTTCTCCAAATTACCACAAGAGGTTTAAAGCAGTCCCTAGTTAGTGTTTTGCTGGAGATTCGAAAAGCCATCTTGCTTTTTGGAAATCGAGATCTTCTCGGTAGTGTTCCTCGTGTTTAGGATACAAAATCACACCTTGTGACAGTGGATCCCTGGAATGGGTGTTTGGAAGTATTGTAATTGATTCGTTTCATTTTGTGAAAGTGGTTTTTAAGAAGATTTTTAGAGCAAGGAAAGGGCTCGTGAATTGTTGTCAGCACTATCCACAATCACTCCTCCAATTCCAGTCGGATTGATCAGCAGCGAAAAGTCGCAGAGTGAGGTCTGTTGCTTTGTCATTCTATACTGGTTCCCGGCGATAGTGAGCCATTTTCGACCCTTGAAGGCAGTGTTCACGATAATCTTCAGTTTTGAAATTATTCGCTATATTGATAGTGGCGTCGGGTAGATTCAAAATGACGTAGAAATTGAGAAAAACGCTTCAGAAGTACACGAAATCCTTAAGTATCACCCCGCCTCTTAAGTATCACAGGAAGTGTTTGTTGTGACAATGAAATCTTTTGTGGACCCGTCCTGTGCAATTCTCCACTCTCTATTGTTCCGTTCTTTCCTTAGGGCCATGACTAATGTTTTTCACAAAATATTCTCCTATTTCCGATTGACCCATTTTTTCACCGGTGACAACCACTTCTTCTTCTTCGCAGCCGCAGAAGGGTTTATGTCATAGGTTCAAGAAACGGGCGTCCGAAGTTAGATTTAACCACAAAATCATTGTCGTCAAAGTGGTGGGCCTCTTCGGACAGTCGAATAGATGTGCTGTAGTGTGGCCAGGGTTACTGCTGTCGAACCTATGCAAGTATGGCATCAGCATAGGGGAATGCCAGCAGCGCAACGAGGCAAGGGAACATCTAGCCTGCCTACAGAGTTCCATCTCGGTGTTGCTGACTTCAGGTGGTGCGATCCCCAATATGGGGTTGACACCTACATCACACAAGTGATCCCTAACGAATGCTGCCGAGATGTCGTGCGGTCGTGCCGTGGCAGTGTGGAGGAAAGAAAACCACCTCCGTGCATACCGACGTCAACTCCTCCGCGAAGAGGGTTTTTGTCATGGGAGAGGTGCTGGCTGGTCGCAGCTCTTCTAATGATTCCACTACAAAGGGCCGACGTCGAGAGGAATCCAGGACCCGCTCAGGAGTACCTATGCGTCACATGCAGCAAGGAGGTCACCTGGAATGGGATAAGTGTCGAATGTTTTGGATGTCAGGGGTGGGTGCATCTCTCCTGTTTGGGTCTCAGTTCTGTGAGACATCACGAGCCTTCCGGTGTGTTCTGTGCTCTGCCCCCAGCAACTCTGATCCCTCACTCCCCAACCGCCTCCTCTCTATTGTATATATTGTGGCAACCACCATGAACATGTTCATCCAACCGGACAACTAGTCAATGTTTTACAATGATGTCATTGAAATACGACGTTAAATGCGTTTCTCGCCCTTTCTTCGTAATTTTGGTAACACTTGGAGGCAAACGCATTGTTTTATGTGAAAAACTCGGGGACGAAAATCATCTTGAACACTGCCTTTAATTTAGATCGAGATTGTCTTTTTTTCTATCCTGTAAAGAGAAGAGGCATCTCTTGCAGTTCGAATTCCACTCGTGACCGCTCTGCTTGGATGGATTAGCCTGCTGTTTAGAAATGTGAAACACGGCTGGATAGTGGTCGCTTGGTGACCAAGCAGCAGAAAAGGTTGAAGGAGGGCCATGTCCTAGCTTGTGAAGGAATCATGGAGATTTCGTTTCAACACAAATTGTACAGTTATGCATCTGCACTCAAATTTGGATTCCCATTAAAAAAAGGTTCTGCAATTTGGGGGGGGGGGCAGATTCGGATTCTGCGTCCAAAATTTTCCCTAGAACATCTTTTTCACCCGTAGCGGGCTCTTCACCGTAGTTGCCTTCCAAGGGTGAGCGGAAACTCGACTATTGAGGCTTCTGATCACCCTATTCCCGTTTTGTAGACTATTTGATTCCCGATTTCCTTTCAGTGCTTCGAAATACGGATAAAATTGGAATTATCTACAAAATTACATTTTTTGCGATTTCCCTATTTTCAATGGGTTTGAGAAATCCGATTCCTGAAGTCGAAATAGTTGTTTCCCGTTTCCGAAATCAGGGAAATTCGCTGGTGCTTGATTCTTCCGCGTGTTGGTGATGCATATTGTCGTTCTCGGAGCCAAATTCCAGTCCGCAATTGCGGACTACGGCTGTTGCATCATGCGACACGATGATAATCGTGTTGGAAGTAAGGTGAATCGTGCCAGGACGAAGTGCTACCGGCACGGTTATCATCGTGTCGCGTGATGCAACAGCTACAGTCCGTAATCGCGGACCGGAAATGGCTCCGAGAACGACAGTACGTATTCAGCAGCTGTCGTTCCGAACTTGCGTTTTTCGCAGATTCGGTGCGCATACGTTGTGATACAAGTGCACCGAGTTTGCGCCAACGCACAAAATGAAACACAATGTATCAGAGCGATCCGTGCTGGCTGTATATTGTTGACGCAAGGATTTATGTAATGTTTTTTTAGAGAGATCACGTTATCGAGTCATTCCGATCAGGAAAGCTGTGGGTGTTGGTCTGTACGGAGTTGATGGGGCGTGGGCTAGATCTTCGTAATGTGAATTTGGTGATAAACTTCGACCTGCCTACATCGATTGTCAGCTATATTCATAGGATTGGTGAGACATCCATTTCTTAACTCCTTGTGTTCACTTGGTGCTTAAGTTAGTTAGGATATTTTTCAGGTCGTACAGGACGGGCAGGACGTCGAGGTCGGGCTATCACCTACTTCACAGAATCAGATACAAAATACTTGAGGCCTATTGCCACCGTAATTCACCAGGCTGGATTTGAAGTCCCAGAGTACACACTGAGTCTAAAGCCGCTTAGCAGGTAAGCTGATATTTGCGACGAATCAAGCACGGGAGAGAAGTAAGCCTACCTCGAACAAGGCTAGACCCTTCTAGATAGAATTTCACAGTCACTAAGCTGGGCAAGAATATCTTTCTAGTCTGCTACCGCGTAGGCCATACGCTTGCGATGTTGATTGAATCCATAGCGCGGGAGCGGTTTGGCTGGGATACGTGACGCGCGCGGCGGAAAACTGCTGCGTGCACGTTGTCGTTGGGGCGCATTAACCGTGGGGCTCTAACAAGAATATAGTTGGCGCTCGGTTAACGCGCTCCAACGATAACGTGCGCGCAGCGGTCTTCCGCCGCGCGCGTCCCGTGTGCCAGCCGAACAGCTCCCGCGCTATGGATTCGATAAACATCCCCATACGCTTGTTTAAAGGCACGAGCCTTCCTTTATCCATCGTACCAGCGATAAAATCCGAATAATGAATCGGGCTCCTGAATAGATATCTTTCCAGAAATGAGAAGAAACAGCTTGTACGACATGCACCGAGACGGAAACATATAGCCTTTCTGAAAAAGAAGAAGAAGAAGGTCAATAAGGACGCCAAGACTTCAGAGAAACAGTTAGATGCTCCAGTCGTGAAAAAGGCTAGATTAGATGAGAATGCGAAGGGGTCTGAAGGTATTAAGAGAAGCAAGAAAGCCAATAAGTTTGAAGGTAAAACAATGAGTTTGACAGTGAAGAAAAATGGTAAGAAGAAATCGAGTAGTGTTGTTACTCAGAAGAAAAAGAAGAAAGTTTTGAGAGATAGTGAGGCGTAGGACTGCTTGTTTGAGTAAGATTTCAGTAAATGGCATCTGTCAAAATTTATTGTTGAATGTACGTTGTTTACGTTGTTGTTACTTGTTTATTGTTAAGGCGGAAGGTTTACTTGATAAAAATCTGTATGTTGAGGAAGAAACGATGTGAGTTCGATGTATGAGATGAGTTTGATGGAGGTATGTATATTCGGTGCGCAAGGATCGGAGTGCCAGGTGGATATTCTCCCGAGGACCAGGGACTGCGCGCCTCACACATACACGCAGAGACGCAGAACACACAAGTACACCTTTCCTCTGAACCGATCCTTGCCGGCTGTACATATAGCCATCCTCTGCTTGGTTATATATTTCCTTTTAATTGATCAAATACTGTCTACGGCGAGGGAAAAAGGCGGCTGTGCGGTTGCGTATTCTCATAAAGCATTTTAAAGGTTGCGCCATAATCGACGGTAAAGTTGCATTTTTTGGTGAATTTTGAAGACAACACACCGTAAATGTTAAGGAACCGTAGGGTTTCCTCCCACCACACATTATCAATACACAAGAAGTTTTTAACATGGATACACGCAGGTATTACAGCAAGAAATGAAAAATGACAAAAAATAGAGATAATAAAGAGTTCGTTTTTTCCCGGTTATTCCTGGGTTTATCCATGGTAAAGACTTTAGGTATAGCCTAGCTCCCTCATTTTGAGCCAGTCGAAGTTAGGCTTATAGGGCTTGTCATGTGAAAATCTCCTTATCACTGTCATATTTTGCCGTGATCGACCGCTCCGCTGCTTGCTCCGCCCGGACTCATCTGAGCAAGCCAGGCTTTGTATTGATAATGCTTGTGTGTGGGGGTTACCCTACAGTTCTTCAACGTTCCCGATGTTTTTTCTTCAAATTTGAGGAGAAAATTGCAACTTTGCCGTCGAATATGGCGCAATCTACAGTATGCTCAGTGGAAATACGCAACCGCACAATCGCCCTTTTCCGTTGCCGTAGACTGTACCCTCTATAAAACGTCGTAATTCACATCATTCGAGGCGCGAGCGGCGCGCGCGACGCCTCAGTCTCCGTCTGCCCCCTCCCTCTCACTGTCTCTTACCTCCGCTCCGCACCAGCACGCGCAGGAACCATGTGAATTTCGCCGTTTTATAGCCTGTATACCCTAATAATAACAAGTCGAACACAATTCCAGTCATAAATTATAATCAGAAATTAATGAACTATTCTGAAATAGTCTGGATTAAATATGTTAAAGTATGTCTGAAGCAGTTGGAAAGTTGTGGTCATGCATCCTTGTCTACTATGCTTAGATCGGACTAGATAACACGCGTTTATTTTGTTCGTATATATGAAACGTTCCTAGGAAGTATCCCGAATACTAAATGCTGGACCGGACCGCAAGAGGGGCGGGGAAAACGGGGAGGAGCGAAGGGCTGGTACTGGCGGTGACAAAGGCTACACACAGGAGAGGAAGAGACAGTTGTCAGAGCCACAGAAAAGGGGCTGACATTGGCCAGTATATCTGCCAATCACAGCCTTTCGCTCCTCCCCGTTTACCCGGCCTTTTTTTGCTGCTTAGTCATGTAACAACCACCACCAAATACGGCTATTTCATTCGAGCGGAGCTGTCCCGAGGGGTATTCAAACGGCTAAGGACGTATAAACTCTTCTATTTCTGTCTACTGAGCCTGCAATCCTGGGTCACTGAGGGGTGGCAGGCCAGCTTCGTTCATCGTTCGTGTTTGGCAGATTCGCGACAGGGTCCTTTGAGAAAAATTGCCGCGGCGGCTCCTCGATAGTGCCGCCGCGGCTCCGCGAGAGTATTTCATCTGAAGGTAATTAAGAATTATAATACAACTAGGAGGGCCTAAGAAAAAAAACGTACCTGCGGTTGTGACGTCCTCTGTCTGATAAGGATAGAGGTTACCGACGTGATCGCGTCCAAGGAAATACGGAATCGGAATGTACCTCCAACTTGGGTAACTGAACCGGGTACAAATTCGTTTTGCCACACAGGACAGTGCATCGTACTCGACGCGGGATCGCTGCTGCAACCTCGCGGAGTCGGCGCTGTTGTAACCCGGAGCCGATGCGGTACTATCGCGACAATGTCGCGGCCTTGTCGAGGCTCAAGACACTGCAACAGAATCGTTTCGGCACAGTAATGATCATGGAGCCGCTGCGCTACTGCCACGGAACTATCGCGGCTCAGTCGAGGATCGCGGTGCTCTCCCGGAACTGACGCGGCAAACTTCCTTAGAGTGTAGGCGCCGCGAGTCTCGGAGCGGAAAATCGCGGGGTCGATGTTATTCCGCCCTAGGTTCGAGGTTCGCCACAGGTTCTCGGTAGGTTCGCGGCAGGCGAGAGGTTCGGGGTAAGCGGCCTATTTGTGAACATATAGATCGAACCCCAGCGGCTTCTTTGGAAGCGGGACAAAAGAAGAATCAGGGCTTGTTGATCGAGTACACAGAATGCGAGGCGCCTAGGAGCAGTTCGGCCGGATCGGTACAGCGAAGACGTGAACTCAGTATACTACTCTCAAACTACTCTTACTGAAACTACTCTTGGGCGTCTCTCATTTTGATCAACCAGACGAGATTTTGTAAATTTCAGAGTTTAGGGAAAAACGATAGTATTGGATGTTGAGAACATGCGCTTAGCAATCGATGCTAATCTCCTTATCGAAGCGACATTCCGTTCCGCAGTTGCAGACAACCGCTGTTGTCCGCAACTGCGAACCAGAATTTCGATCCGACAAGAACAGGACAGTGGACCACTGGATATTTTATTATCCTAGATTTGAGCCGAAAGCTCACAAAGAGAGCAATCATGATTAGCCTTGATGACTTAATCAATGGTGCACACGATGCTGAACTCCTGGCAGAGTTTCTTAGACTGCCAGAAGACGTGCAGGAGCTCTACATGGATTCTATTCGTCAACAAATTGCGCGGGAACGATCGAAGCTGGGAATAGTAGACGAAAATAAGAATTCTAAGGATTTGGAAGGTTCAGGTAGGCGACGTGAAAGCTTAGGAAAATGATTTCACTGAGGGCTAATGTGGAGATTTAAGGAGAAATTCGCTTATTTTTGCAGAACCGGTCAAGAAGAAACGACGAACTGGGTTTTGTGTGGCAAACTACGCCGCTATCGCGCCCTGGTGGAGGAGAGCGGAGCAGAAACGGTAAGTTATGCTCAAAAATCAGAAAATGGTCAAGGTATTGAAAAAGATTGGCTCGTTGTCCGTCGCTGCGCAGGAAATTTGCTCCGTGTCGCGATTGCTCCAATTGCGATCGCTCAGGGACAGACCTCCGCGGCCAAGCATGGTGGCGGGAGGAATCCTATGTTTTACAGCGTTGCTTCTCTTTGAAAAAGTATTAGCGAAGGCTGATAAGACTAGGGTAAACCTGCGTAGCAGAAGCAGCTACTGCCAACAGCGACCGATCCGCGATTTTTTCGAATTTAAATTTGACCAGTACCAGACTCTTCACCGAGGTTAGTGCAAGGCTCTGCCGCATAAGTTATACTTTGTTCCAAACGAGTCAGCGATTGTAGAGTCCAAAGAAGCAGCGCTTGCTCTTCGTCTCTAGTTTTAAATCCGTACGAGAGATTCAAGGCACAGCGGCGTGGCTCCCCGCTGTGAGCGCTGCTTCTCTGCACTCTAAGATCGCTGACTCTTGGGACAGAGTATAACTATAGGTCATAGCCTCTCCGCCGCTGCCAAGTTAGCGATACAGCAGTCTTAGCCCATATAAGGTGTTGTTGATTGGAACATTGCCTTCATGGCAGCCGCCCTTGCGCTGTCAGTGAGAACGAAATTACGACTACTGTGAGATTGCTGCAGCCGCGGGTGTTATAGTCGTCGCGACCAAAATTGGTAGCCGCAGGCTGTAGACTCAAAGGCATAGGACATCCAAAAAATTCAGATCGCAAGCTCAACTCGGAGAGAATCACTTTCTAATCACAATAGTATCTCTAGAATCGTCCAAAGCCCCCCTCCCCCCTACAAGCGGAGTTATGGCTCCTGAAATATGTGTATATTTTTAGAGTCAAAATTAAAGGCAGTGTGCACGATAAAAACCATGTCTGATCTTTCGATGGAGATCGGCAGCTGCGGGGCCTAGCGGAACCCTAACGTTGAAAAAAGTGAGAGAAATGAGCTCGGAACGGTCTCCTATGGCCCCAAAGTTGGACACCCATCAGCTCGTCACCCCCAGATGCACTTTCCACGTCCACCGACGTGAAAAAATGAATGCTCGAGATTGTGAGATGAGCGATGGTTCCCGATCAATAGCCCCGTTCTTCCCTTAATTCTCAACTTCTCTCTCTACTCAGGTCAGCTCGCATACATCGGCTGCAAAAGACGGAAGTTACAAGCCTCGGACAACTCGTCCACCATGTTTCCTTAGCTCAATATTTGAGGGACCATAACTCCGTACCCTGAAGGTCTTGTGCGATTTCAGAGATATCATTGGAATCAGCATGAGGCCATTTTCAAGATAGGCGGAAAAACAAAAACGATTTCCATCGTGAACACTGCCTTTGAAGTATCAGAACTGTGACCAAGGCCCCAATTGTCCCCACGGGCGAAAATTAAGTCCAATCTGAAATTGAAAAATAACTATCTCCTACACAGCGTAATAAGTCGAAAA
Source organism: Aplectana chamaeleonis (assembly GCA_029168955.1). Taxonomy (NCBI): domain Eukaryota; kingdom Metazoa; phylum Nematoda; class Chromadorea; order Rhabditida; family Cosmocercidae; genus Aplectana; species Aplectana chamaeleonis. The sequence continues at coordinate 119,444 of JAPDOI010000947.1, read as the reverse complement.
GGAGGAAAACGAAAACAAAACTGGACCCCGTGTTCAGCTCCAACGAATTGACTCTGTTTCAGATTAGAGAAGATTAGATCCTATTGTAGAAAGGAAACGAAAATGCAACAGAAACGAAAATGCAACAATGTCAAGAAATTATGTGTATTTCGTAGTGGGCGCAACATTGCGTCATCTTTATTTGCATGCGACCAGCCGATGGCGGTCTAAGGAGGTTTTCAGAGTTCCACAGCGGGGCGATGTCATGAATCATACGCGAATCGACGAGCGGCGCGTTATCGATCAATGCACACTGAAAACATCTCATTGCTCCGCGCTGCGATGGAACTTTAAAATATGCCTAAGGACAATTTACAAGCCAGCATGCGTGGCCCGGCATTTCCCACCGTCGTCGTGCACTCTCCTCGCCGCACGCCTCTCGTCCTGAATCCAGTCCAAGCGCTGTAGCGCAGAAAAACGAAGCACGCTAGCGGATCTGGTCGAGGATGTGGTTACAACCCTCGAACTAGCATAAGATGGATTACTTGGCGACTTCATTTAACGAGTTCAGGATTGCAAGAACTAATTTTGTCAAATAAGGAGCCGAAACCAGCTCAATTTCTTCGAATAAGAGATTTTAACACCGAAAACTGAACTGCTATGCTGGTTTTTAATGACATGAAGAGAGGCAGTCTTCACAGAAATGTGCGTGCAGTCAATAGCTCTGATACTTTTAGTTCCTTACTGACGGTTGACGCAAACTTGGATCACATATGTTATAATACATGCGCACTGAGTTTGCGATAGTAGTCAATAGGAAACTAAAAATATCAGTGCGACTGTATATAGTTTCAAACACACAAATATAGCTTTTTTTTGTGAGATCGCCCAAACACTGCAGTCAAACCTCCAACATGCACGCCGAGTATACTTAGTATCCGAGTCACTCCATTTCGGATATCCGAGATTCGGATAATCCGATATCCGAGAATTTGAAAACATGCATTATCTGAATCGAACCAATATCCGGGAAATTTAAAATCGGCATTATCTGAATCGAACCATTATCCGAAGGGTCAAAAATTCGGATAAAATCGGATAAAAACGGATAAAATGGATAAATATCGGATAAAAACCAGATAAAATTTGCGTAAAGTCGGATAAAACGGATAAAATTTGCGTAAAATCGGATAAAATCGGATCATTTTAGGTTGAATGTAGTAAACCGGTCAAGTTGAATGTAGTAAACCGGTTCATTCTTATATCAACTATTTGACTCACTTTTGTTTCCTCATTCGTGTAATTTATGTAACTATATGTCCATTTCTCGTAGCTACTATTCTATTCTACTCATTTTGTGTGTGTGGGCGCGCGCGCGTGTGTGTGTGTGTGTTGGCTGAGATTTGTTCCGATAATATCCGAAATTTATCCGAAATTATCCGACGGATATCCGTATCCGAATCATTGGAAAAACGGCATTATCTGAATCGATCCAATATCCGAAAATTTGAAAAAATGCATTATCTGACTCGAACCAATAACCGGTAAATTTAAAATGGCATTATCCGAATCGATCCACTATCCGAGGAATCACCTTCGGATAACAAGTATAACGCCGAGCCATCGCATTAAAGGCAGTGGTCACGCTGAAAAACGTTATCGAAAAAACTACAAAAATCAGCATAGATCAAAAGCAGCTGAAAAACTATGAAGGTAGCGCGGTGAAAAACGGTCTACAAATAGAGTTTCTAGGACCCAAAGAAGCTAGTTCGTGCACACGTGCACAGCGATGACGAAACAGATCGCAGTCTCATGCCGAGCAGTCAAAAATCATCGACATTCAGAGGGAGATATAAATGCAAATTTAACGAATAAAAACAGTTGAATAATGAAAGCATCACTTCAGTCAATGTTTTTGACTAGATGTGTGCATATATTCGAAGGTTCATTGATTGACATTCAATTTCAAGCTAGCTGATGTTCTTGATATAAGAGGTCATCGATGCCGATGATGTGGAGAGGGCTCGTCCACCATCAAAAGACAAGAAAGTTCAGGTTTCAAATTCGGCCCAAAACAGTGGTTTTTTCGCGATTTTTTCTCAAAGGTCCTACTACTCGAGACCCAGGAAAGGATTTGGAGAGAAAAAGACGACAAGCATATTTGATCGCGACCACTGCCTTTAAGTGCCAGACGGCAGAATACCTTGCTCGTCTCCCTGCGGGTAGAGACCGAGAGGAGAGCGTGCTCAGTTGTGAATCGCCCCATAACCAATCACACCATTGTTCTGGGCTATTTACCTTGTCGCATTAATCCTGGCTTACCCTGTATAGAGCACTTGTTTTACCTAAATTTGTCAGATGGTTTTGGGGGCTGGAGGGTCATCCGCCTTGGTTCATCACATCAACGCATCCATGCCACTTGGGGTTGAATGATTACCACAGCTAAGCTTGACCTCTTCCAAGTCACCCCCTGCTATTTAATTTCCATGTACGAATGCAACAACTATTGACTGTGCAGACACCGTAGGTTACTCTTTATTACAATAAATAACAACAAACACAAGATAACAACTAAGGAAGCACGCCCAGTGCTACTTCTGACTTATCTGCAAGCCCTATGCCTAGGTGCGTGACTTTCCGTCCTTCTCGACGGATCCCGTCTGCTAGGTGTGTGCGTGGACCTTCCGTCTCTCACGACGGAACCAGTCTGCTAGGTGCTTATGCGGACTTTCCGTCTCTCTCGACGGAACCCGTCTGCTAGGTGTGTACGCGGACTTTCCGTCTCTCACGACGGAACCAGTCTGCTAGGTGCGAATGCGGACTTCCGTCTCTCTCGACGGGACCCGTCTGCTAGGTGTGTACGCGGACTTTCCGTCTCTCACGACGGAACCCGTCTGCCAACTCGTTCTCAAACCTGGGGAGTTTAACCCTTGAATAGTAATATGGAATTCCGGGTGGATCTTCAGTTCCTCTGCGTCACTGCCACTATCGACGCATCGGACCAGCAATTGACCAGACACCAGACCGCCAGACACCAGGCCGCTAGACACCAGCTTGCCAGATCGCCAGACACCAGCCCGTCAGACACCAGAGCTGCCGACCACCAGATCAACCAGACATCAGCACAAGCTGCCGGCACACGCCCGAAGACCAATTCGCCCCGAAATGGCGCCTTATGTACGCTGTGGCGGGGTCTGGCGGGGCCTGCCCCGCCCACTGGCGCGTGAGGGCTTCCCCGCCCACTAGCCAGCGGGGGCAGCCCCGCCTCCTCATTGAATCGCCTCTGGTCGGTGGCTTTTGCGACACTTCGACAAAGGACAACAGCAAACAAGCTAAAAACAGCAATATAAGCTAAATACCAATATTTTACAACGTCATACAACTACTACTAAGCTAGATACAACACAACTACAACAATGGCGTTCTATAGATCGCTGACAAAGGTGCTCTTTCGGAATAGACGACCCACTGAAGAATACAATGAAATTAGCAACTGTTTTGGCTTGACAGTAAACTCCAAATACCGTGCGGTACCGATTGCCACAACGGCATGAAGTATGATATCAGTTGCATTGCTATATCAGACCGACCGACTTAAACCCTCAAATGAAAAATGTAGAGTATTTTATGGCTCTGTGGCAATCGGTACCGCACGGTATTTTTCGTCTAGTGAGCTTGACCGACCGCTCGGTTGATCACATCTAACAGCTCAGTGTGTTTGAAAATGACTAAATCATTCGACAGCTTTAGTGAGAAGGACTTTTCTCATGAGATTTCCCCAGTGGGTCGTCTATTCCGAAAGAGTACCCGGACAAATTTCCAAAAAATTTCATGCAATTGAAAAATGTGTCTTCTAAATGGTTACGGGGCAGTTCATAAGTGAGCACGGCTCTCCTCTTGGCCTCTGCCCGCAGCGAGACGAGCAGGGTATTCTGCCGTCTTGCACTTAATGCGATGGCTCGGCGGGAATGGTGGAGGTTTGCCTACAGTGTCTGAGGGTTCTTGCAAAAAAGCTTTGTTTGTGTGTTTGTTGTTTTCTCATGAAACTATATACAGTCGGTACGCATAGCATTGTCATTTTTAGTTCTCTATCGACTACTGGCGCAAACTCAGTGCTCATGTATTATAACATATGTGAACCAAGTTTGCGCCAACCGTGAGTAAGAAACTAAAAGTATCAGTGCCATCGACGGCACGTACATTTCAGTGAAGACTGCCTCTTTTCATGTCATTAACAAACAGCTTAGCAGTTCAGTTTTCGGTGTTACAATCTCTTATTCGAAGAAATTGAGCTGGCTACGGCACCTTATCTGACAAAATTAGTTCTTGCGATCCTGAACTAATTAAATAAAGTCGCCAGGCAACTCGTTGTATGCTTCTTCGATAGGGTTGTAACCACATTCTCGACCAGATCCGATAACATGCTTTGTTTTCTGCAGCGCTTGGGCTGGATTCAGGACGAGAGGCGTGCGGCGAGGAGAGTGCGCGACGACTGTGGGGAAATACCGAGCCACGCATGTTCACTTGTTAATTGTCCTCGGACCCGTCTGAATATGGTAAATTATTCATACCATTGAACGCTCAAAGATTTTCGACCTGAAACTTCTTGTTTCAGAAACCCAATGGAGTGTTTGAGTGCTGACCTCATCGTCGCTATATGCTCATATCTTGATCTGTCATCTCTTGCCAGTCTGGCTATTGTATTTCCTCAACAGTCGTCAATAATCTTTCGTACATTGAAGGCGAGAGTGTGGTCTGTGCAATTGGTGAGTAAATTCAATGTCTAAAGCCCGAGCAAAGTTCGGCACCACCCGACTGGATTGACGGAAGGAGCCGCGTTCTGACAGCGAGCGGAACATTGGTGTCAATGTGCCGATTACCTGGAGCTGAAGGTGTCTGTCACTAATAGGGCAAGATCTTAAGACTACGAAGGGTTCTGCAATGTTGAGCTTATCCCTGCTCTTGAGCAGCCTTGTTCATGGGATGTGTATTTTAACGGAATAAGTTCAGACACCGGTCTTCTTCTTCTTTGCAGCCACGGAGATTCTATTCTCAACAGTTTAGAAACGGGGCGACCAGTGTTGAATTCGTCCATAGCAGAGTTGTAGTTACCGTGGTGGGTGTCTAATCAGAATCCGGGACAGCGCACCACCAGACTCAGTTGTGCACAGGCAGTGGTTGATTTCTTGCTCTGAATTGAACTCTACAGAACATATCTGTACAGTTTTCATCGGGAGAGTCTGCAAGAAGAGAAGACTTTTGCACCGTCCCGGCGTTGGAGGAGGCAACGGTACCTGCATCAGCCGGCATAGTCAAGAATGTATTGCAAAACTTATTCGAGTTTATACCAGATTGCATCCCTGAAGGGATTTAGAATCAGGGAGAACCCACCAAACGCTGTGTACTTCGATTCATTTCGCGAATTTCATCATTATTTGCAAACCTTCAGAACCCGAAGGAGAGTTGAGAAGCCAGCCAGCACCTTTCCAGGGCAAAAGTCCTCTTCGCGGAGTGGTTTATGTTGAATTGTACGGAGGCGACGTTGATTCCTCCACACTGCCACGGTACGAACGTACATACGACATATCGGCGGCGTAAAGGCAGCGTACGCGCAAAAAACCGTGTTATATTCTTCACTATTTTTGCAGGTAGGCCCACTAGGTTGTGATATATCGCCGAGAATCCACGCGAACACTCAAATTTCGAAGAAAAACTCGTTCGAAAATCTCGGAACATTCAGCTTTCTTTTTTTCCACGTTTATCCGTTGTGTCTTGTGTAATACACAAATGTCGAAAAACTGGACATTTGAAATGGTTAAGCTCCTTGAAGTTCTTAGTTTGATTACTTCTTTTGGGCTTTTTATTGTCAAGAATTGTCCGAAATCAGGAAGCTTCAAATACACATGTTAGGATCTTTCGAATTAAGGATTATGTAATTTCTGATTTTAACGGCCTGTTGGAGCCTGTCGGGCGCTCTTGCTCCTCGTGCTAGATGGTCGACCGGGAAACGCTTTTCTAGACTACGGCGCAGTTTTCAAGGAGCTATGGCATTATGAATGCGCAGCATTGAGGTGTCATGCTTCCACAACTATCTCTACTTGGTTCAGGAAAAACTGGATTGAGAAGAAAAACCAATTGTGGTTTTTTGTTTCTTGCGGACGCTGCTTTTAAAATCCTCAACACTGCATATCGTTGCCGTACAAGGTGCCCATAGAAAAGAAGATTTCCATTGTAACTATCTCAAGCAAATGTGGGTGGATTGATGAGTACATCGAGCGATAGAATTTTTTTCCAGACCAGCTTCTAGATGTAGATATCTGAGCTCAAAATTTTCTCCTTCTCTCTCTCTCTCTCTCTCTCTCTCTCTCTCTGAATGCGAAACAGTAGGCCGACGAGCTGTTCTGACTTTTTCAGATATTTTATGAACGTTCAAAAATGCGATGTTTTCGCAAGCACTTGCAGCCTGATCGTCCGCACGTTTGTATTGCGAGGAGAGTGGAGCTTGGTTTTCGTTGATCAAAATCTACTTTGACCAACGCAGTACTGTTCAATTCATGAAACGCGAGCTCGATACACAAGAATGACACAACATTTAACCACAAGATTGTAGCATTATTCAATGTTAACTCGAAAACCTGAGGTCCGTTGCAAAATTCGATGACGAATTTGGAAAGAGCGTCTACGAATTGGCCAAATGACATTCACCTATTTACAAAAGCTCAGACGTACAACATAGCTGCTAACGTGGAGGGAAAAAAGGGGCAAATTGGGCAAAGCTGGCAAGAGAACGTCTTTTGCCTATGACTTGCCTTAAAATGCTCCAATCCAAATTTTGAAAAAAAAACACTTTTCAGTTCGACCTGCTGGTTCAATCCAGATTGAGAAAATCCGCTTAACGTCACGAGGGAACCCGTTTTCGTGCAAAGTTGTTCCATCGTGCCATAACCAAAGTTCCATCATGCGGCAAACGGTGATTAGCGGAAAGAAACCACCGCGCGGGAATTAACTCCGAAAAGGGGTGCCCACGGAAAGTTTTCTGGACTGTCTCAATATGATGAAAATCATTGGGTCGCGCTGGAGAGAACGGTTTTCTCAAAATTCAGATTGCAGCTTTTTGAAGGAAGGTATGGGCAAAAGACGCTTTTGTGGCCAACTTTGCCCATTTCGCCGCTTTTTTCCTATGTTAGCAGCGGTACTGTAATTGGCAAGATTTTTTAGTTAGTAAATTATTGGATGATCATGATTCAAAAGAATGAATATCAGCAGATCAGTTTCGTAATGCCAGCTCTGTCATTAGGATCAACCCACATTCTAATCTTGTCTACTTTCTTTCAAAACAAATTTTCAGAGAGTCACGCCTCAGAAGCTTTCCATTAACTATTACTCCGTGAATAAGGTCAAAAACGATCCCCCTACAAATGAGGCCACTGAGGTACAGCTCCTTTTCTCAGATTATTGAGGAAGGCTCCAGAATGATGTTGTATTGTTTAGGAAAAGATAAAGAAAAACTCGGGGAGCTCTCGATATCGAGATTTACCGCGAGAGTTCTGGAAATTGGTACCATTCAATCTGATGCAGTGCTCGCAATTCAACATAAACCAGGTTATCGATGATTTTGCGTTTTCTTTGACTGTTGCCAGAACAAAGAAAGATACCTGACTGTTAAGCTTAGTATGGTTTGCCTGCGACCTTTTTCACTCAAAAACTAATTTTAGTCTCAAAACGAAATGCCGGAAGATGTTATCACTCTGCTAAGAATGATCACAACGAAATCTCTCACGATGGAATTCGATAGCAGACAAGAGGCGCGGAAAATGCTCCAACTAGTATCTTTATATCCGGGAGCCTATGTTCATGTAATGGAGTCGTCAACCGTGATGGCAAAGTAAGCACATCTTCTGTATTATCAGCTGCAAGGACATTGTATCCGATTTAAGCGCGCAGTGTGCCTTCTTTTCACGGATTTTCCCTTATCTCATGGTACAGAGAGTCACGCAATGATCCGGTGGTATTGCAAAGTCGCTTAGTACCACTAAAGCGGAGTTACGATCGTCCTCAATGTGCCTTGGTGGCGAAAAAAGGAATAATTGTCTCATATCGAGTATTTCGCTTTCATGAAAGATGGTCTAATCCTGTATTTTGCGTATTTGAACGAGTTGGAACATCGCAGTTCATCAGATTCGTGATCAGCACCCCAAATAACCCTCTGGGGAAATTTAGAGTCAAATCTGGAACATTTTCCAAAAACTGCTTTCAGAGCCAGCTGGTTGATAAAGCTAATGCGCGACCAACAATGGGAATACAGGGCAAGTGCCTGCTACTCTTTTCAAAACTTTAACAATGTGCTTTAATCCGAACTCTATTAAGGGAGGTTGATTCGGGCGCTAAACACGATTATGAGACCCGTGTTCAGGTTTTCGGAAGTTGCGTTAGGGAAGGTACAATACCGCTGCTAACATAGGGAAAAGTGGCGCAAAGTTCAAAGTTGGTAACAAAAGCGTAGTTTGTCTACTTGCTTTAAAGGCACAGTCCAAGCTCATTGACGGAATTTGAGATTTCCACATAATTGTGAAGTAGACCCACCCTATGTAACGCCTGCCAAGTGCGAGCTCTCGATTCCGCCGACTAAGCGAGATATAGGAGGAAGCCACCCTGGGGCGCTCACATAGGTAAGCTAATTTGGCAAGCCCCTTTAGCGATCTTTCGAGCTCCACAAAGGCGAGATGAGGGATGGTTTCCGACGAATAGCCCCGTTCTTCCCTTCATTCTAAGCCTCTCTATTCAGATCGGCTCGCATACATTGGTTGCAAATGACGGAAGTTACAAGCCTCGAACAGTGTGTTGTCGCGCGGGAACTCATTCCCCAACCAATAATCTAGACGAACACCGATGGTCCATGATGATTCGGAAGTCTTGAATATTGCAAGGCTAATTTAGCTTTTTAGGGAACCAATCCTTGAAAAGGAACAGTTGGACAACGTCGGGTTTCTATGGTTTGCTGGTGACGTGACAAAGCAGGAGGCTTCGCTAATATATAACTCACAGGTTACACATTTAATGGTGACAAGTCGTGCTCTGCGACTCTCATGTGTCGAAGACATTCGAGGGTTTATCAAGGTTGAGAAAATATCAAAAATCTTGCATTCTGTTTTAACTGCATGGCTATCAGTAGAATGGTTATAGGGTTTCTTGGAAGGAAAGAGGGCTCAGAAGTTATGTCTCATTACTGCGAGAGGTGGATTTCTGCGCTATGTATTTGAGGTTTGTCTGTTATAGAACTACTAGTTCGATGCAAAAGCACATTGAAGGATCCTTCGCCACCGATTGGGCTGATCATGAATTCCCGAAGCGTAGAACTCTGGCTGCTTCGAGTCGAAGTACTGTGCTTATCTGGTCCAAATTCCGGTCCGAAATTGCGTCTCGATACGCTTTGCAGCCGCACGCTCCCGAGCCAGAAGAGCTTCCAGCGCCGCAGCCGCCGATCGGCTGACTCTAGATGGCTTTGGGAAACTGGAAACTGAGAAAAATTGGAGAAAATTATATAAACCACATCGAGTCGGTTTTGGCGCTGGAAACCCGACTGACTCGAGGGCGTGCGGCCGCGGAGCGTGTCGAGACGCAATTGCGGACCGGAATTTGGCCCAGATAAGCACAGTATTCATCTAAGGCCGTTTTGACTTCGTCATCGTTAGTGAACTCTTTTCCATCTAGGAAGTGCTGCATCGAGCGGAGCAGATGGTAGTCGGAAGCGGCAATATCTGGGCTATGTGGAGGGTGAGAAAGGACTTCCCAGCCCAGGTCCAGCGGTTTCGGTCGGGTTATGCGAGATACGTGTGGCCGAGAATTGTCGTGAAGAAGGCGAACAGAAGCTGCTGGACCTGGGCTGGGGAGTTCTTCTTCATCCTCCATATAGGCCTATCTTGCCCCTACCGACTACCATCTGCTCTGCTCGATGCAGCATTTTCTGGATGGAAAACAGTTTACTAACGATGACGAAGTTAAAACGGCCTTAGATGAATACTTCGATTTGAAGCAGTCAGAGTTCTACGCGTCGGCAATTCATGATCTGCCCAATCGGAGGAGGAAGGATCCTTGAATGTGATGGAAAGTAATTTGTTGGGTTAGCCTTGCTTGTTTCTGAAATAAATGTTTTTTATTCAAATACTTCAGAATCCCATTTTTTGAAGTGTTGAATATTTTAGGGAATTGCAGGCAGAGGCGAAAAACATTTGGAAAATGGTCCGAGGAAGATAATTATGAATGACGGACCTGAGGACTCTATTTATTGCACTTTTAACGCCAAGGAAGATTCTGAATGAGGAGTGACGACCTGTTTTCGTCACTGTTATAAAATTTTATTCTTTTTCTCTGAATCAGCAAATACTTTAGTGGTTTTAAGTGATTTATTCATAATGAAATTTTAGAAATGGAAATTCTTGGCTAAAATAGATTCATATTAAAAACGATGTCAAAGCATATTATGAATGCTTTTTTTGTTGTTGTTACTTATTTAACCCATTCACGACCACGCCTAATTTTGGGTGGCTGCACGTTCGGACCGCGTGCAATATTGCATCACCGTATACAGTGTCCCACCGGTGGGCCACTTGCTTGAATGGCACGCCACCAAAAAATCGATTTTCGTTTTTTTTTGTTTATCGTACGACTGTCGACGTCAAAATCGTGATGCCAAAGTTTCAGCGTCCATTACTCTTCCCTTCCAGAGAAACGACCTCCTAAATTTTCAACTGTGTTGTTAAGACCATCCACAAAATCACCTGAGTTCGTTGAATTCTAGCGGTTTGAAACATTAATTGTTGTAGATTAGCATGATAGACATTCTTCTGTTCTTCAATTATAATGGAATGCTTAGTGAAACGATATTTTTCAGATTTGCTTTAATTTTGCCTTAGGTACTCCTCACTCTTGCGGTCTATCGCATTCCGACGCGAGTTTTTTAGTACTAAACATTTTTAGCATTCTTTCTGACATCTAGACGTGGAAAATACTCACCAATTTTCATACTGACTGGTAATGCTGATAGAAATGACTTTTTTTAGATCTTCGCCATTTTTTTCTCGGCCACCTCACAGTTCCGGTTCGGCGCCTTCTAGGAAGAGATTTTCTGTGAAAAACATATTTGTTTTTTACATTCAAACGTAGAAAATAGTTCTATTATTACAAATTGACTAGGAATGATTAGTGTAATAACCGTTTTATGTGTTTTCACTCGTTCTCTGCTCTGGCACGTCCCCATTTTTCTCGTCCGCTCCTCTCCAAGGTAGTTTTAATCGAAGTTGGAGATGGTAAACCAACCGTAAACAAGCAGGACTTTCGAAAAAGGCCCTAATGATCTCAACATTAGTGATCTTTGCATAAAATAATTTCTGTAAACAAAATACGGGCGGAAGAAAAGCCGATTCTCTACGCGGGAATGGTGCGCGGTATCAGTAATGATATTTCTGTGATATATTATATAGTGCTATCTTATGCTATGCACTCTTAGAAAAAGGAATTGTTTCTCGAGTAATGGGAAAGAGAAAAAATTCGCCATTGATTGCTTGTAAGAATGCGATCTGTACTCATAATTGCGGTTTTCGACCTTGCTGCATTCGAAGGGTCAGATATATTGCAGTGGTGAAGCTACCAGCGGATCACGAAGTTTATAGTCGACTCTCGAATAGGTTAATACATTGATCATAAGTAGGTTTAGAAATTCCTTCATGCGGTGAAGAATTCGATTTTTGAAAACAGTGTCCCACCGGGGGGACACGCGGTCGTGAATGGGTTAATTAGTTCACTATGTATCGTTATATAAGTTTATTAAGATTAGCTAATATTTCACAATAAAACTGATTCTTTCAATGAAAATATGCTAAATTCGATTAATATTCTCAAGTGTTAGAAGTTAGAAGAATTAGCTGATTTTAGCATTTGAAAGTGTGATCTACAGAGAATATTCTAGATTTTCTTCGTGATAATTTAGATATGAATTGTTTCGTCCCTATCTTCAGGCAACTCATATCATTAGCTGCCCTGGAGCTCTTCAGTGAAGAGGGCAACTAGTACTGAAATTAGTTTAACCCATTCACGACCACGTGTCCCACCGGTGCGCCAACAGCATCACTATGACACAATTTTCAAACTTCTGGCAAAATAGCTGGAGCTCAATACGAATAAAAAATCGTTGCAAAAACAATTTATCGAGCGCATTATGAGTTGTTGTTTCTTATTCTGCCATTTCTTAGCTTTACCAGCAGGATACCTGAGTTGGAATCACGTTCTGCTCACTTGGAAACGTGCCATTACCATGACTACGCCTCCGTGACCCCGAAGCATCGACTTTCTTCGATTTTAACTTCTTACCCTCCATGGCCAAACAAACCTTCACAATACAAAATTTGTAAACAGATAGCAGATTTCTTAATCACATTCAGATGAACTCCTTTAAAGGCGTCGGAAAGTTGTTGGGATAAGTACGCTACTTGAGTCGTATGGTCTCCAGTAGAACGCTCACGCCGATGGAAGCGTCAAAAACGAGTGAAAACTACTGAATTTGAGACGAAAAATTTCGTCAGGCACGCCCATGAGCTTTCAACCCCTCCCCCTCAATATATGAATACGGTCCCTTCGGCTGGTTATTGAAGCTTCCAGCGAGGAGAGCGTTCTAGTACATGCTGTAAGAGTCTATCAGCTTAGCTATCCCAACCGTTTTATCATTAATATGAGCTATTTCGACCGCTCGGGCATAACTCGTCCAACTTTATCCCATAACAAAAACAGCCGCTATTCATGTATTTGCATGCAGTTTTCGTCGGGTTTTTCGTTAGGCCCCCGTCATAGTCGGTGGATCTACTGAGTCCCACCGGGTCGATACGCACCAAATTCGTGGAAAACGGGTGCAAAAAAATCAACCCACTGAGTCCGACTGCGACCGTCTGATGCCCACCGCAATCCCCCCGGTCGATACTGATTGTTCTCATGCGTACAAGGGCGGGGCCAATGCACCGACTGAGTCCCACCGAAATCATCCTCACCCCACCCGGTCGATATAGGAGTTTCTCACGTGATTTTGGTGCATTTTTTTTCTGCCGACTGCGACCTGCCGAGTCCCGCCGCATCTCGACTCTCGTCGTCTGCGCTCTGCCCCACCTACTGCTTCCGATGACTATCGATTGCGTGTTTCGCAGAGGAACTGGTTGGCGCTGGTGGCAACCGGACTCAGTCGGACTCAGCTGGTTTTTCGACGAAGTCTGACCGGGGCCTTAGTTTCCCATACTACTGGCTTCAAACTTTCGATTGATGACATAAAATCGGTACCATTTCTTAGCGTGTCTGCTGCCTTTAGGTGAATATCACTGGAGCAGTGGTGGGAAAATAATATTCCCGCTTGACCCTCCGTGACTTCAGCCAGCTGTTTCTTATGATGGAAAGAGTTATAGTAGCGGAGACTCTGGTACAATGCTTACTTCGTTAATAGCTTCACCATGAATATGAAAAGAGAAAATCGATTTTCGGTGGCGTGCCATTCGAGCTCGCGTGTTTCACCGGTGGGACGCGGCATACGGTAACGCAATATTGCACGCGGTCCGTCACCCAAAATTAGGCGTGGTCGTGAATGGGTTATAATCGCCGTAGCGGGCTACGCGATGGAGCCTCACCGTTCGCATGCGGTCGCGCCGCGTGCTCACTTGTGCTAGGTAGCTTGCCTACCAATAAGTAAACAAGTCGAAGAATACTAGGAATAGTCGTGCGCGGCTGCAGCCGGTGAGAGTCGATCGCGTAGTTCTCTACAGCGGTTTCAGAGTTTACTTGCTACTTATGATGCTCCCAGCTGTGTAATTAGCCCAATGCTGAAGAACAAAACAATTCCGCGCCATCTACAGGGAGTTAAAGAACCCGTCGTCTGCTTTGTGTCCACTCGATCGACACTTGTCCAAGTGGTCACTCACCCGAGTCGAGTCCTCCAACACACATCCGACATGGCCTCCGGTAGCTGTGGGGAAGATTAGTAGGTCGGAGTTCTTTTTAGTTTTTTTGGGGGAGGGCAAGCGTTAAGCTCATGGCTTCCATTGTGGACACTGTCTTTGATGCTTCATGAATGAAGCTTCGAAGACAGTGTGCACGGTGGAATCCGTCTTCGAGTTTTCACCTCAAGTCGAAAGATGAGGGGCTCATGGCAGCAGCAATTCCAAAAAAACGGCTTAAAAAGGGCTCCAAAAATTTTATTCCTTTTCTTGAGAAAGATACTCTCATGCAGAAGCGTGTATTGACGGTTTGTTAGTTCTAGACAGTTTCCAACAATAGAACAGCGAAAAGAATCAATTGACACAAGGAGCCCAGGGTGGTAATCCATTTCAGACGTTCAACTTTTCACCGTTTGTGTGTTACACATAACATACACGGGTAGGTGGGAAAAAGGAAGTTGAGTGCTTCAGAGATCATCGGGGTTTCTCCGAAAATGGAGTGTTAAAGCGGTCTTTCTGCCATATATCACAACTTCGTAGGCTTACCTTCACATAAAAGCCAAAAAAAAATTGGATACGGTTTTTGTAAGCTTACGTTGCTTTTAAACAGTGAAGCTTTTCTCTTTTGAATTACCATCTTCTTTAAAAATCAGATGTAATTTATCTTTCACGAAAGTAAGTTTTATGGTAGGCAAGTGTTAGTTACATAAGACTTTACATAACATGCTCAATACCTACTTACAGTCTACCGCAATGTTAAAAAGACGGTGCGGCTGCGGTCACACACTAAAACTACGATGGAAAACCTGGCTCTTTGCCAGATTTCGTTATCCATCGACTGCACAGCTGATTTTCTAGATGAGACACGGTATTTCTTTTTTCAAGTTTGTTTCTTGTTGTTTCTGTTTCATCTTTATTTCTGACTCTTATTGTATTACGATATGGGCTTTTCATAGTGTGCGAGAGGAACTTGCCGTTTTTTCCATTTCAATACAGAATTTTGAAGAAATAAGACACTTCAAAGGCCGAACAGACGCCTAATTCCCCACACGCACTAAGAATAGCCCCGAATCGCATTATTCAAACAGTCAGAAACAAAATAATGCCAAAACAAACAAGAAAAAGAAAGTTAAACTGTAACTCACCCAGAAAATCAGCTGTGCTGTCGATCGACAATGAAATCTGGCAAAGAGCCAGGTTTCCACCGTAGTTTTACTGTGTGACCGCAACCGCACCATGTCCGTTTAACATTGCGGTAAACATTGTGGTATACAATTAACTTGATTCAAAACCTCTGCTGGCAAACCGGCTGAACCGGTTAAATAGCATGTACAGTGCGTTTCCTTAATATGGTAGTTCTTGTCGAAATACCGATATCGATCTCCGCGCAAATTTTCATGGATTGGTATCATTAACATTCAACTCCGTTGCGCACCAGAAAATCCTTGTCCACAAACCTACACGAAAAATAAGAAACAAGTTATGCATAGCAACTACATATCTTTTGAAAACACCGTTCCATTATCATAACAACATTTTCATCAAACCGAAATTCAGTGAGAAATGGAAACTGCTCCCAGCACATTAGTAATCCATAGCTACTCGATCTTCGGAAATAAGCTGAAGAACGCATTTTTTCATGGAGCCAACCCATTGTGTGAGCACCTTTAGCGCACCTTGCTTTAGTAATTGTTATTGGCTCGTTCAAGGTCTTCAGTTAGATTAAAAGTCATTCCTTGTCTGAAAGCGTATCAAACTAGTGTTTCCTAGATCACTTGACGTTCGCGGCAAGATAGAGCCCGAATAGATCCCCATTGGTAGCTTAAGAATTTTTTTTGAAAAAGTGCGCGGTCGTGGTTTCAGCCCTAACGCCAAAACAATTTTTCGAATTAAGGGGAAGAAAACTTGAGGGACAGGTTTACAGCACTAGCTGCTAGCTACTACGAGCCTAAAATCAGTGTTCACGATAAAAGTCGTTTTCTGTTTTTCCGTCCATTTTGAAGACGGTCCCATGCTGATTTCAATGATGTCCCTGGAATCGTACAAGACCCCTGGAAACGTATGGCCCCTCAAAATTCAGCTACGGAACCATAAAGGACGAATTGCCCGAGGCTTGTAACTCCCGTTTTTTACAGTCGATGTGTGCGAGTTGACCTGAGTAAAGAGAGACGTTGAGAATAAAGGGAAAAACGAGGTTTTTGATCGGAAACCATCGCTCATCTAACCACGATTTCAGGGAAACTGTTATAGGACGTGGGCGGAGTGGGGCAATGGGTTGGCTGGCCCACGAGATTTTCACCCACTTACCGGCCGTTTTTCGTCGTACTCCCGCTCCAAATCTTCTTGTAGGGACCCAAAGCTTAAGTTTTAGCCAAAAAAAATGTGCCACTTTTTGTTCTTGAACACTGCCTTTAAATCAGACAGCTTGTCTTCACGGATGTTGTCATCCCCAAACAACATCGATTGTCTCCTTCTCTAACAATCGTCGACCATAACGGTTTATTCCGTTATGCTATTCCATTACGTGGTCATTTTCATAGAGAACCGCGAAATTGTGTTTTCAGCATCATTAACGATCGATAATATGTACACAATCACTCATTCATCATGAAGGCAGATGAAGCAATTAATTCTAACGAGACGTCTTCCGGCTCTATTTTTTCGGAAAATCCTCGCACTGCAACCGAACCCTCCATCCTGCTTGATGTTTCGTATCTAAAATATCGCAGTTTTTAAATGTTGTGATGTAAGATGGTGAGACTATGTATGGATACGGCCACGAAAGATCTTCAACTCCCACTCCCATGGAACCTGCTCTATGCGGATGATGTGATGCTGGCTTCCACATCCCGGAACAATCTTGAAAAAGAGTGTCAGTTGTGGAAGGAAGGTGTGCAGTGCTATAGACTGAAGCTCAATACTAGGAAGACCGAGTATATGGAGAGTGGCGAGCAGTCGAATGGATCCACGAAAGTCGTTGACTTAAATTTGGAGAAGCTCTTGCACTTCAAGTATTTGGGATCTCAAATTGCGAGTGACAGAAGTATAGACACCGAAGTGCTTCATCGAATAATTGCTGCATGGATGAAATGGAGGCAATGCAGTGGTGTCCTCTGCGACCGGAAAGTTCCTACGTACCTGAAGAGCAAGCTATACAGAGCCGTTGTTAGACCTGTGGCTATGTATGGTAGCGAGTGCTGGCCGTCGACGAAAAAGCACAAGCACCTTCTTCACTGCATGGAAATGAAAATGCTCCGATGGTCTCTTGGGTATACACGGCTGGATAAGAAGCGGAACGATGGTATAAGAAAACTCACTGGTGTTGTTCCGATTCAAGAGAAGCTGGAAGAAAACCGTTTGCGATTGTTTGGCCATGTGACGAGATGCAGTCTAGATTCTGACGCGAAGACTGCAATCACCTTCGAAGTTGAAGGACGTAGACCGAAACGAAGACCAAAGACGAGGTGGCTAGACTGCGTAAAGCGACGTATGTTGCAGGAACATCTGACAACTATTGATGCACTGGACCGCCCGAAATGGAGACGAGCCACCAAGAAAGCTGACCCTGCGCCAACGCGGGACTGAAGCTAGGATGAAGAAGAAGGTGTAAGATGGTGAATAAGTATTCTAAGAAAACTGAGTGAAGAACTTAGAGTTGAGAACTTTTTTTTGAGAAAAACACCTCCGTTTTCCAATCGCTGGCCTAGAATTATATTTTTTCACAAAGTTACCGCATCTTTCTTTCTAGTGTCACACGTTTGCAATACCAGTTTGACCATTTCAGATCGTCTCATACTTCCTTCAACTTCGCTAAACGACAAAAGGCAATAAACCCAATTGACTGTTCGGTAACAAATTGACCACAGACCTCTCTCCGGTTAGCCTTACGAGATTTATCCTCTCATCTGTAGCTAGAGAGGTACTGCCTAAGGCTAGGTCACCGAGGAGTGTGTTCCAAGTCTGTAAATATCATATACTAATTGTAAGAAACGAATAAGCAAGCATCATACTTACTGTTAGTTGTGTATGGTCATATAGCAATGTCAACAAAGGAACCACTAACTAGTCTACTGTTGAGGCCACGGAAAAACTCCACAAACACTTCCTTCACATCGGGACTGTTTTCGATCATGCCCAGGCCTTCAATGAGTGTTATATTAGAGACCTTTTGCGAAACTCATTCGAGTGAATGTAGATGGCCGCGGCGGCAGATTACCGCCCGCGATTGAAACCTCACTCAGCGGTGGTGTCGCGAATGCCGCACGACCTCCGCGTGATCACTTTCTACACTAGGGCTATTGTGACGTCATAGCCAGTCTGAAATGTTTGTCTGGAAAACTCCCTTCCCAGTAGATTAGTGACTGCATCATTTTTCAGCGAAGTGACGTCTACCACTCATGCAGTCGCGGGCGTCGGTGGCAGGTTGAGAGGGGCTGGAGTTGGCGTTTCAACCTGCCACCGACGCGCGCGAGTGCGTTAAACGCACAGTCCAACCTCAGGTGTAAAAGTTTGATATTATAGTTCGCCCACCGTTTATAACCACTCTGCCAGACGCGAGATGTCAATTCGATATAGAAAGTGAGAAACTGCAGGAAAAAAAGTCGGCTTCGCCCCCATTACCCTAGAAGCATAATCGGGCGTTTCGCCTCAAATAAGAAACCAAAATCGTTGCAAACGGAAGAATTGGGTTACGTGCGATTGCCGAAGCCAAGGTGCACAATAGCGGAGCGCTAGATTCCCTTTCCGAGGCGATAAGCGCGGTTGGGCTTTTGGGGTATTGTGGGCTTTGTCTTCTTTTTTTTCCTGTAGTTTCTCATTTATTTGAGCGAATTGGAATCTCGCGCTTGGCTGGGTCGCTAATTACGGTGAGCGGACTATAATAACAAATTTTACCCCTGAAGTTGTACTGTGCCTTTGATGTTGCGAGGATTATCAAACGTGATTAACAAAAAGATCGGGCCCTTAAACGAAGCGTATACATTATGAGCTGCCATTCTCGCCTTACACACGGGAGAGTATCAAAGTAAAACAATGCAGACACTCCTGAATGTTGCCCCGGAAGCTCCGGCAGATATATGGCTTAGACCCGCAACCTACTTCAGTTTTGAGCCACACCAAAGCGACCGCCGATCAGCCAAATCGGTGTGATCTGAATGACAATGAATGGATATATAGGTGGGCCAACCTGCCACCGTAGCCCTCGAGTGAGTGAGCTGCATTACTGTGCTTCTCTGATCCAACTTCCGGTCCGCAATCGCGTCTCGACACGCTTTGCGGCCCCGCGCTCTCGAGTCGGAAGAGTTTCCAGAGCTGCAGCCGCCGAACTGTTGGCTCTAGGTGGGTTTTAGAAATTGGAAACTGAACAGAATTGGAGAAAACTGCATAAAAAACCATATCGAGTCGGCTTTGGCGCTGGAAACTAGACTGACTCCAGCGCGTGCGGCCGCAAAGCGTGTCGAGACGAATTTGCGGACCGAAATTAGACCCAGAGAAGCACAGTATATGCTTCGGAAATCGAGTCTTATAGATGAAAAAATCAATACTGTAAATACTACCTCTCCGCGCATCGACACTTGCCGTTATGATTAACAGGATCTGAAACATATGACGACAACATACGAGAGGTACAACTAATCTGACATGAAAAGTTTCAAAGAAGAAACTCACGGGAAAGAGCATGTTTTCAGTGTTTGAAGTTATTATAGCAGCTCATTTTATCCAGGAGTTATGGTGTTCTCTACGGGGTTGTTGCGTATGGACTGTGCTGTTTGTCTCAACTTCTATTCATAGTGTGGTAAACACATTGCAGTGGTACGATAACCTTCACTCTAGTCACCTTCATAGCAAATAACGTTCAACCCTCATACACTAGCTTCCAATCATATGAAGTGTGTAGTACTCCCAAAAGAAGGCAAGAACTCTTTTTTTCTTGGCAGCGGAATTTCTACTTTCAGTCGAAGACCGCTATATTCATAGCATCCGATAGCAAACAGGTGGGCTAAGCAAGATGACCTCTTACCCGTACTTTGCTGTAGGAGTCACAAGAGCTCGAGTGGCCGGAGCAATAGGTTCTCTATCAGGGCGATTTACCGCAATATTAATATTGTTGTACTGACGACGCTACACCGCTGGTGTTTCGGATTCGCTTAAAGGCATTGTTCACGGCAGACTCCGTTTTTGAGTTTCTATTGAAAAACAATGGTGGAAGCCTTCAAAGCTGAATAGCGTTTAAAAAACGGATCTAAACGCATGGTCAGAGGCATGGAACGGCTTTGAAGGATATTCCAGTGGGCAGGGCCTACCACCTGGGTTCTGTTGTTGTCGTTAGCACCGACACGGCTCTATCACTGCCATGTTTTGACCTACGATCATCAGGAGCGCTTTTTCGTGGAACTAGGCGTTAACTTCGAAAAACTGTTGTCGAAAACATTCGGAAATTTTGGTCGGGGAAAAATTGATCCGATACAGTTTCTTATCCAAAGAAATCCCTGCATAATTGCAAGTCAAGGCGTGGCAGTGATAGAGCCGTGTCGGTGTTGATGGCAACAACTGAACCCAAGGAGGTCGACCCGGCCCAGTGAAAAAATTTTCAGAACCGTATTTTGCTTTTGAGAATACGTTTAGATCCGTTTTTCAATGCCGTTCTGCTTCTGAGGGCGGTGAAACAACAGTGCCTCTGCGGCTCCACGATAGAGCCGCCGCGGCTCCGGGAGAGCATCTCATATGAAGCTAATTAAGAATTATAATACAACTAGGGGGCCCAAGAACAAAAATGCGCACATACGTTTGTTACGTCCTCTGTCTGATAAGGACATAGGTTCCCGCCGTTTTAGCGCGGGTTCGCTGCTGCATCCTCGCAGAGCCGGCACTGTCCTAACACAGAGCCGCTGCGGTACTATAGCGGCGATGTCAAGGCTCAAGACACGGCAACAAAATGACGCGGCTAATTTTCTCAGAGTAAACTTGTGTCGGCGCAACCTCGAGCGGGTATTTTCTATAGTGTACAAAGCGTCCTGTGGCGACAGCATGCTTCAGCTGGCAGTTCTCTCTATAGTTTTAGGAAAGTATCATTAGGTACCACCATTTCCTCATTAAGGCGTCGTTTGTGGTTTAAACGTTGGGCCAAAGTTATTGATGAAGTTGTTAATAAGGGCCTTGTAATTCTTGTTCTATGATTGAACGACGATATCCTCACTGGATCGGGGATGCTTGTAAATTAGATGTGAGATTGGTGAGGGGACGTTGACTAGCTGATCAAGTTGCTGATATGAGCCATCTGAATTATGGCTTAAGATTTTTATTGTTCCATGTATAATATGATATCTCTGGATGATGGTGTATCCATGTTCTAACATATGTATGTGTTAAGTCTTTATAATGGTTTTTCTGCGTTTTGTTCTTTTGTATTATCGAAAGGGCATCTACTTCTTCTTTAGGGCATAGATTGTACGAGTGACCACGGGCTGGAATCGAACCCGAGCAAGAGCAACTATAATCGCTCCTTCTTCCACTACGCTAGACGTGCTCTGTTAAAAAAGGGGCGATTGCCGGTGTTAGGAAGGATTCGAGAGGGCGATTACGTGAAACGTGAAAGTGGCATCGAGAGAGGCAGGTCGCGCGAAACGCCCCGCCAAATTCACAATATTACACAATCGCCCCACGAATTACACTTAAAGGCACAGTCCAACCTCGAAATCGTTTCTCTGTTTTCCTGCCTATCTTGAAAACGATTCCACACTGATTCCAATGATGTCTTTAAAATCGTGCAAGACCCCCTACGAACGAAGTTATGGCCCCTCAAAAATTGTGCTACGGAAGCATGGTGGACGAGTTGTCCAAGGCTCGTAACTTCCGTCATTTGCAACCGACAGATGCGAGCCGCTCTGAATGAAGAGAGTGACCAAGAATGAATGGAGGAACGGGGCTACTGGTGGGGAACCACCGCTTATCTCGCCGCTGTTGAGCTCGAAAGACCGTCAAGGGGGCGTGCCAAAGTGGCTTCCTGGTATGGGCTCCCCAGGGTGGCTTCCCCCTATATCTCTCCAATTCGGAAGAATTGAGAGCTCGCATTTGTCAGGGGCTATATTGGGTGGGTGAACTTCACAATTATGAGGAAATCTCAGATTTTGCCCCTGAGCTTGGACTGTGCCTTTAAAGGCAGCATACACGCTCGTAAACGTGATTGAGATAACTACGGAAATAGAGTGGTGTGGCCCTGATTACAACGCCTACGCATTTTGAAACGTCAAAAACGACCCGCAATGCCATTACAGGAGTAGCAAGATTGGCCCCGCCCGTATTTTCACGCCCCCTGTATTTGCGCATTTCCTGCAACCCAGGGTCGCTGGGTCATCTTCAGCGTCGGTACTGTTGGCGGATTGCCTAACAAGTGAACCACACACGTCACTATCGGCGAAGATGACCCAGCAACCCTGCGTTGGAGGAAAAGCGCAAATACAGGGGGCGTGAAAATACGGGCGGGGCCAGACTTGCTACTCCTGTAACGGCGTTGTGGGTCGTTTTTGGCGCTTCAAAATGCGTAGGCGTTGTAATCTGGGCCATACCATTCTATTTCCGCAGTTATCTCAATCACGTTTACGAGCGTGTATGCTGCCTTTAAGGCGAGCTACACGCGAACTTTTCACGAAGTCATATTTCTCAAATGATAATTTCTATAGACTGGAGCAGCTAACTCTTTTTTCAAAAAAATCAATTTTTCTCGAATTTCCGAAAAATTCCTCCGCGTTGCGATAGAGTCAACCACTTCGTTACGGCGACACTGCGTCAGGAGAGAAATAGCGCTGCGATACTGCAACCTTGCGATCACGCGGGGCGTCGCAGTAGGTTTTGTGAAGAAAAGAGTTCTCGGCTGTAGCTGACTTCAAAATGATTTCTAGACACCGCTTGTCTACCATCTCCGAGGAAAATTTGGAAAGTTGATATTAAAAGCGAACGTGACAAAACCACTTCCTAGCAATTTGAGGCGATGCGGCGTCCTTGGCAAAAAAAAGAAAACCTTGTTCCGCTAGCCTTTGTACAGTAGTGGACAAAAATCTATTGACATCGCTTTTTTTGAAACATCTCTGCTCCTCTTGGGGCTATCATTTTCATCTTTTGATATGATGATTTCGGTCACAATGCCGATATAATAAAGTATGCTACAGGATTATAGCGCCAGTATTCATCGATGAGGAAGACAATTTTCGAAATTCGCAGCTTGGGACTTCTTGCCTCTTTTTCAACTCGATCGATTTCCTCGATATTGTCTTGGTGAATTTTGCATTTTGTAGGATTGTTCGTTCGATAAGAAGTGAACTTTCGACAACTAGTGATCGAAGGTCTGTCATCCGAGATTTTGAAATGGACCCATCAAGAGCCGTTCCCCGAAGTCTGCTCAGGATCACATTACAAGCCATTCAAGAAATTCTGAAAGCTGGTGTTAGACACCTGTTGAGGCCGACAACTCGAGGAAGACATCGTGGAACAAGAACAACACTAGACGGTACCATAACACACATCTTACGCGACATGCCGAGGCTCAATGCTAAGGACGTCAGAGGAGAACTTCACAAATTTCATGAATCGCAGGCGATCTCCAGGTTCTACTTTTTTGGAGGATCCATTCAAGGGTTTCTCAGGTATCTGTTAATGCTGCTAAACGTCGACATCGTGGCTACGAAGTTCTCGGACATCGTTCCAGCTAATGGCTTTTGATGACAGTAAGGCATCTGTAGATAAGACTAGCGTTGGCAACGGAGCAGATGCCGTAGACTCTGCAGCATTAGTAGAAAGCTATTTTCTTAGCTCGATATAGTGCTCTAAGGGAACGAGACGTAGATTCAACTGAAGACAACTTTTTCACATTGCTGTTGACTCTAGTGATGATGCTCCGTCGCCCACGCTAGTCGAGCTTTCTGATGCCCTAATCTCATAATTAGCCATTTGCTGGGACGGCGTCCGAGAACTTCACAGCCACAGTGTTGACGTTGAACAGCATCGACAGATACCTGAGAAGCCTCCAAATGGATTCTCCAGAGAGATGAACCTCGAGATAATTTACCCTGATGTCCTTAGCATTGAGCCTCGGAATATCGCGTAAGGTGCGTGTTACGGTACCATCTCGTATTGCTCTTGTCTCACTATGTCTTCCTCGAGCTTCCGTCCTCGATAAATATCTAACGCCAACCTTTAGAACTTCCTGAATGGCTTGCATCGTGGTCCCGAGCAGACTTCGGGGAACGGCTTCTGAGGGACCAATTTTAAAACCTCGGGTGATTGACCTTCGCTCACTATGTGTTAAAATTTTACTCCTTACCGAACGGAGAATCCTACAAAATACGAAAACCACCAAGAGAATATCGAAAACGACGAAGAAATCGATCAAGTTGAAGATGAGAAAAAAAGTCGGAGATGGCGAATTACGAAAATTTTCTTCCTCGTCGATGAATATTTATGCTATAGTCCTGTAGCATACGTTATTATATCGGCATAATGACCGAAAATATCATATTAAAATATGAAATTGAAAGCCCCAAAGTTAGCAAACATATTTTGAAAAAAGGCGATGTCAAAAGATTTCTGTTCACTACTGTATGTACATAATTATTGATACAACTATTTATTCATCATCAAGCGATATGAAGCATGTAATTCTGATGAGACGTCTTCCGCCATGATATTTTCGTAGTATCCTTGCGCTGCAACCGTACTTCCCACCATCTTGCAAATCTCGTATCTGAAAAAAAACGTCAGCTTCAAGGATATGACCGATGAAGAGGATGAGAGTTCACGAAAAACTGTGTTAGGAAAATTCATTTCGCAGTTTTTTTTGCAGGAAAAATCATTGGCGATTTCGCTGTTGTCGTAGAACATACCATGCTTTTCACTTCACTGTCACAGGTTCCCAGGGCTCTTTTTACCATTTCAAATCGTCTCATCTTTCCGTTTATTTCGCTGAAAGGACAAGAGCTGAAGAACGGAATCAAATACTCATGTAAGAAGATCACCACAAACCATTCTCCGCAAATCCTTATGAGATTATCCACCTCATTTGTGGCCTCAGAAGTACTGCCTAAAGCTATGCTCTCCATGAAAGCACTCCAAGTCTGTAATTGCCTTATGTTCATGTTCATGTTTATTACATAAGGTGAACTTATGTGAGGATATGAATATGATAATAAAATCAAAACAGAAGAATAAAAGAACAAAAACGATCATAAATCTAAAACAAGGCAAGAGCGTTTTCGCAAACAAGGCAATTGTCAAACGAACACATTGGTGAGAAAAAAAAACACTTCAGTGAAGAGGACAAAGTTTTGGGGAAAACCTATTTGCTCGACAGAAACCCGTTCACAATTCTTCAGAAAGCTAGTGAATTTACTAGGAATTTCGAAACGCTTACTAAGTTTGGCGTACTCGGAACCGGCTCGGCATACGAACGAGTTGGCTCTCACCGAAAGCTTAGCCCGAGGTATTTGAATTTTGAACGTGGGACCTCGAGTTATGGATTCTTTAAGAGGGAAAAATTTAGTTGCATCAAGATGAACAAAATTGTTAAGGATTTTATACGTCATGATTAAATCTTGCTTCTTCCGTCTGTGAGAAAGTGATTCTAGGCCCAGTTGTGAATTCCGCACTGTGTTTTCAGGTACTGAATCGTAGGTAAACCTTCCTGTTCTCAGAAACAATTTCCTTGTAAAGCTATTTTGAACTTTTTCTAACATTAGAATATGCTTTGCTTTTATAGGGTGGAACACTGGTGTACCGTACTCCAATAATGGCCTGATGAAGACCTTATAGGCTTAAGGAGCGTTTTGGGATCTGTGGATGATAAACATCTGAAAAGGTTACATACCTTTCGAGTAGCATTACTAGCAGTGTTCTTACAATGTGTATCAAAATCAAGATTTTGCGATATTTGAAAGCCGAAGTCTCGGGTTTCGGAAACCTGAGAGATTTTAACGCCGCCGATGTTGTATATATTTTTTCCGTTATTTTTACCCAGGTGTGAACTTTTCGTTTTTTGTTTGGCCAGGGGGAGGTTCCAATGCTGAGAGAATTCATGTATTGAACTTATGGCCGCCTGCATTGCTCTAACGTCTTCCTGGCTCGCAATGCTTTTATAAACGTTCAAGTCATCAGCAAACGCCTTGCATGTGACTCCATGGATATTAATGATGCTTGGTATTTTCCTTGTATAAATATTGAACAGAATAGGAGATAAAACTGATACCTGAGGAACTCCGCTCTTTGCTGTCTTGAGCGAAGATAATTGGCCTTTGATATTGACACGAAAGTTCCGATGTGTCAAAAATTCTCCCAGCCAGCGAACTATCCTGGGATGGAGCCCGATTACTTCTAGCTGCTCAGTAAGTTTTTTATGGGGTACCTTATCAAAGGCTTTTTCGAAATCGAAGTAAACAACATCGACAGAGTGATCTTGATCCATAATTCGAGTCCAGTCATTCAGCGCATCTAACATGAGAGTTGTCGTAGAACCTCCTTTACGAAAGCCGTGTTGTTCGTCAGGAATTATTCTATTCTCATCGAGATGTTTAACGATTGTTTTTTTGAGTATTTTCTCGAAAATACGGCAAAAAACGGACGTAATGCTTATTGGACGGTAGTTTGAAGGCTGATTGTAGGGTGGCTTTTTAGGGAGTGGAATAATGAGGAATTGTGTCCATTTCTCGGGTATTTCAGCGCGCATAAAGCAGAGATTGAAGATAGTTTCAAGGGGGCCAGCAATTTCAGCAGCAACTTTTTTAACAAAGACAAGTGGGGCATGGTCCGGGGTTAGAGAATATGAACTGGGCCATTTAGCTAAATGTTCTAGGATTGTATCGCGGTGGAACCAGATGGAGTCCTGCATTTGAGGGAATTCAAGAATAGGAAGCGTACTTGTTTTTCCGTGATGAGGAGTGGAGTTCAAACTAGGTGTGGCATATACATCTTCGAATGTTTGTGCAAGTGTTTCAGCCTTCTCCGAGTCTGAGCGGTACTTATTACCTAAGCTGTCAGAAAGGACTTGTACCGAGGATTTATTTTTCAATTTAGCATTAAGCATTCGAAAAAATGAATTAGGTTTACCAGAAGCGATAACCTCTCTTTCAACGGATGCAGAAAATTTTTTGAGTTTTCTAGAAAACCTATTCGAAAGAACTTTGAACCGATGTTTATTTGCGATCGACGGAAAAAGAAGAGATTTTTCCCCGGAGTTTTCCCTTAAATTTGCGAATGAGATCAAGTAATTTGGCCATTTTGACTGGTGTAATGGTTTTCTCGTGCACGGAACATAGGTGTCGATACAGTGCTGTAAAACGGAAATTAGCATTTCATACATACTGTTTACCGAGTCTAAACGAGAGAAAGAACCTATCCAATCAATACTCTGAAGATGCTGAAATATTGCACAATAGTTGGCTTTGCTGAACTCTCTGACACATCGGAACTTTTTGAGGTAACATTGAGATTTAATGAAAAACTCAACTGTGTAATGATCGCTGCTTCCAATAGGAGGCTTTATCTGAAGTTCCTTGAGCAAAGGTTTTTTGTTGGTCAAAACCAGATCCAAAACCATACCGTTAGGAAAGGATGACAGAAATGCAACTGAGTTCAGTAGGCTCATATGGCATTTGCAACAATAAAGCCACTCACCAGGTTACTATTAATGTCATGGAAGAAATCCTCGAACACTTCCTTAACATCGGGACTGTTTTCGATCATACCCAGACCTTCAACGAGTATTATAGTAGAGACCTTTCGCCGAACTTAGCCGATTGAATAAACGTGATCGCGGCGGCAGGTTCTCGTTCGCGATCGAAACTTCTGAACGGTGGTGTCACGAATGCCGCACGACCTCCGCAACTGATCGCGTCTAGAGTATTAGACATGGTGCCCCACGAATGCACACAATATTTGAGTGGCCAATGGCCATGAGTAGAAAAATAATTATTCGAACTCAACCGACTCCAACAAGAGCGGAAGTTACTTACGAGTCAATTCGGCTTTGCGAATCACATGAACGCTATGTACTCCTACCTTCGCCACCAATACTGTGCTTATCGGAACGAAATTCCGGTCAGCAGTTGCGGACAACTGCTGTTCCAGCACGAAACACGATGAATAACAACCTTTGGGGATGCAAAACACAGACTTGACATCCGTTTCCTGGGTTACGGAAGGTTGCGGCACAGTGCCGTGGTTTGTCGACGTTTTAGATTTGGCCGTGCTATCTCGGCAGTCGGGCACCTTGGCCATTGCATATGGCCACGCCCATTTCTCGGCGCCGCAACGATTTTGGAAGGGGACAAAACCCCAGATTGATGTTATAATTGGGCGGCGGCACGGAAAAATGGGCGAATCCTAGTGGGATGGCAATTTGTACTCCACCCCCTTCTGGTGATAGCTCTGATTTGACAAAAACTTCAACAAGAACAAACGGATCGTAAGTGAGTTTTCCTAGCACGCAGACTTTTCTTTCATTGTCTGAAATTCTTCCGCCAGTATACAGTCACAAAATATCAAAAGAGAAGCTGAAAAGTCGTCGGCAAGACTAGGAAAATTCACTGTGATCTACTTTAATCGCGCGATGAGGTCGCCCACCCGGCTTACTTTTTCCAAGATAGGCTATACGTTGTTTACCTGTAGGTACTTATTCTACCACCCACAAATGTCGACGACGGTGGGAATAGCCCAGCACCCCTGTTTTGCAGGAGAACGCAAATACAGGTGGTTTTTGACGCTTCAAAATGCGTAGGCGTTGTGTTATGAGCCCTAAGATTCCTATTCCGTAGTTATCTAAAACATGTTAACGAGCATGTATGCTGCCTTTAAGAATCTCTTACCCTTTCCGCGAATTCTGAAGGATTGTTGAGGTTTAAGGGCACAGTCAAACCTCAGAATCGTTTCCTTGCTTTCCTGCCTATCGGCAGTGTTCACGATATAAATTGTTTTTCTGTTTTTCCGCCTATCTTGAGAACGGCCCAATGCTGATTCCAATGATGTCCCTGAAATCGGACAAGACCATCTGGGAACGGAGTTATGCTCCCTCAAAAATTGAGCTAAGGAAACATGGTGGACGAGTTGTCCGAGGTTTGTAACTTCCGTCTTTCGCAGCCAATGGATGCAAGCTGACCTGAGTAAAGAGAAAAGTTGAGAATGAAGGAAAGAACGAGGCTAATGATTGGAAATCATCGCCTATCTCACGATCTCGAGCATTCATTTGTTCACGTCGGTGGGCGTGTGTTGCGCTTTAGGGAATTGCCTTGAGCTCGAAGTGGCAAATTCGGGCTCCTTTGGAGCTTTTCCTGGCTCATTTTCAGGCGTTCTTTCGACGGCAACGTTACAGTGTGCCCATCCACTACCCATTTCTTGTGAAAAATAAAACGCATTTTTATTGTGAACACTGCCTTTAAAAACGGCCTCACGCTGATTCCAATGATTTATCTGGAATCGCACAAGACCCCTTGGGAACAGAGTTACGGCCACTCGAAAGTTGAGCCGCGGAAGCATTGTGGACGAGTTGTCCGAGCCTTGTAACCTCCGTCATTTGCAACCGATGCATTCGAGCCGACCTGAGAAAAGAGAGAAGTTGAGAATGAAGGGAAGAAGATGGTGATTGGTAGGACACCACCGCTCATCTCGCCACTGTTGACTTCGAAAGATCGTAAAAGGGGCGTGCCAAAGTGGCTTCCCGAGGTGGGCGCCTCAGGGTGGCTTCCTGCTATAACTAGCATATTCAGAGGACTTGAGATCTCGCACTTGGCAGGTGCTATATGGGGTGGGTCTACTTCACTATTCTGTGGAAATACCAAATTTCGTCCATGAACTTGGACTGTGCCTTCAGGGATAGGTTCTTTGCATTCGGATCTTTGCAGACAAAGGGTTTGTGATAAGCATACCAAAGAACTTCTAGGCGAAATTTCAGTTATACTGGAGACTTTGACGACATAATTACCCTATACTTACCGTGATATTTCAAAGCATCGAAGGTGGACCTCTTATTCGTGTTCGGCACATCGAATAAACCCCGTAGGCTAAGTTAGAGCGGAAAAGCTTATTTTGTAGCATTCTTTGAGTTGAAGTTCATCCAGATTCAAGGATGAGTGGTGCCTTATGAATTTCAATTGTTGGTGGTTATGAAGCTCAGACGTAGATATCAACATTTTATTGCCGCTCACTACGTAGTTGCATGATATTGCTATGAATGCCAAGATTATTCGTCAATATTTGTTCATTCGAAATAAAAAATGAAAGAATTTATTAGAAATTCGTTCGTTCGAATTAAAAAATAAACGAATTTGTTCGAAATTCGTTCGCTCGAAATAAAAAATGAACGAAATCATTTGAAATTCGTTCGTTCGAAATAAAAATGAATGAATTTTTTTTTCGTTCGGTCGAGCTATTTTTAGGAAGTCCCCTCTATGGTAGATATCGTCAGTGTCTATCAAGTAGAAATCCACGCACAACAATCGGGCGGTAAATGAGTCGATCAATAGTCATCCTCCCTTCGGCTTCTCCGCATCCAGTGATTGGGGTCGTTTATACTTCCGCCGCCAAGCGGCGCGGCGAGATGCAATACAGCCATATCGATCAAGCGGCGCCGCCTGGCGGCGCCGCGAGGCGTTCAGAGTTTTCTGCTCGAAATCTTCCAACGGTGCCGCACGCGGCCGCCACCTAGGAGCTGCCGCGCCGCCCAAGGTTAGCAGGCGGCGCGGCGGCCGCGTGCGATCCGCATTGACATGGTATGCTTCTTTTACTGTTATTTCATACACATTCTCCATTTTGTTCTTGTGATTTATCTCTAAAATTCCTTCCAAGGTCCTGGGCGTTGTTTAGAGTAGGCTGGGTTGTAAAAGTTCATTTTTTTAGCTTTTGAAATGATTTTTCTAAAGAGAAATCGTTTTCGAAGACTCTATCCGCCTTCGGGTGCTGTGTTATGGTACGAAAAATTATAGATGTCTTTTTTTGCACAATAAATCACTCATTACAATCGGCCTTGTGTTATGTCAGAGCTCCTCCAGGCTGTGTTTAACGTCATTCTGCGACGTCGCAGCGTAAATTCGACGCAACCCGATTATACATCCTGGTGGCGCGATTTTGCAAGCGGCGCGGCGCGCCGCGTCGCCCCACTTATTGCCGCGACGCTTCGCGGCGGAAGTGTAAACGACCCCATTGACGATGGTCGTGCGCGATCGAAACCCCGCTGGGTTGGAGTGGTCGTCTTGTGGCGCCAAACAGTGATACGATTGGGCGGATCAGCGAGGACTAAGCAGCGTTATTGGTAACGGAAGTGGCGCCGACCAATAGCAGTGTCTAGCCCTTCTCTCCGATCCGCCCACCCTCCTCATTGCTTGATGCCACAAGACGACCACCAGCTGGATTGCGGTGTGGCGAATGCCCCACAGCCCGCCGCCATAGTCGCGGCGTACTGATTCACTAGACTAAACTTGACAGGGAGTTCATATTTGTGCACGAATGGCAGTGGTCTGAACATTAAAGAAATAAAAATTTGTAGGAGCTTATTTTCAGAAAATCTGAATAGTTACGAATCGCGGCTTCAATAACATAGATATTACCTCTCCGCCCATCGATATTTGCCGCTGTGATCAGCAGAATCTGAAACATATGACCTCAATATGAGTGATAGACAACTGGATTGCTAAGAATTTCATCATAGAAAGACTAGGGATAGGGGCTCTCTATACACAGATGGAGGAGCTGTCCCGTTTTTGCGGTTCTAACCGTCCCACTGCTCAATTTAAAGGCAGCATACACGCTCAAAAATGATATCAATTTTATGGAATGAATCGAAGGTCTGAAGCTGTTAATATTCAGAGATAACGAAAAAACCGAAAGAAAATCGACTGAAATGAAGATATAACGGTTCGTTCTATATTGGCCCAGATGTGGACGAGTTTTACCGCATTGGCTGAAATAGCGGAGCTAGCGACAAATTTGTTGGGATAACGACGCTAATGTACTCGTACGGCCCTTTCTGGAACTCTTACGACCTTAGAAGCGTAAAAAATGAGCCAAAACGACCGTAATCGAGCCTTGAACATTTGTATTGAAGGGCGGAGCCCGTATCGGTGGGCGGGGAAAGGATGATTTTGTGACTCAATACGGCTCAAATACGGTCATTTTAACTCGTTTTCAACTCTTCCAACTTCGTGAGGGCTCTTCTAGGGCCCTCAAGATCTCACTAATGTAGTTATCTCAACAACTTTTTTGAGCGTGTCTGCTGCCGGGCAGGCAGGGTTCGCGATAAAAACGACTTTTGAGCTCTCTTCATGAGAATGTAGATTTGGCCATCACAAAAGTAAAAATAAGTGAAAAAGCCGGAAATTCGCAGGAACAACGCTCAAAAACAAGGTACAATGGCTAATTACAGGTGTCGGCCGGCCCCCTAATTAATGTGATTTTCGTTAATGCTTGCTTATCCGCCTTTTATTTTTCTGCTAAAGTAATCAGTAGTTTCCAGAAATGTTCCGAAATTACTTTGGAAGCAGAATAAAAGTTGAGAAAACGAGCTTCTACACAAATCCCGATAACTGGGGGCGGCAGGACACCAAGCAATAACTTGTCCCCGAGTGTTTTTTCTCCGATTTTTTACTTATTCTCACTTTTTTGATGGCCAGATCTACCATTTCATGGGGATAGCACAGCAACCGATTTTATCGAGAACCCTGCCTTTAAGGAAAGTGGTCCCGGGTGCAGTTAGAGCAGCAAAGGTGGAGACAACTCTTCCCTCGGTGAGTAGAAACCCTTATCACGAAAGACTCACCACAAACACCAAAGGCACCATATTACTGATGTTCAAAACCTTTTTCGCGGCCTTATTAATCTGAGAGACTGAGAGACATGGTGTATCTTTTGCAGTGGCTCTTTCTATACCATTCCGTTTGCAATAGCTTCTATTCATCGAAAGTACACTGGAATGATGGGCCACTTTCATTCGAATTTCATAATCCACTTTCATCCGAATTTCATAATATGTCATTACAGGTCCCGCAGCACTGCATTCCATTCATAAGAACTAATAATCTCGGTATTGAATTGGATGCTTAGGACAGACTTTCTGCTTTCTTGCCGGTCATTGTCAACAAAACAGTTTAGAAGCATTCATCAATGAACGTGCGGGTAGCTCACATATTCCGCTTAATAATACAAAGTACAACCGAGTGCTGGCTGACAAACTCATCCCCAACTACATGATCACCAATTATGATGCCTGAGCAAGAATAACTAACTTCGACATGGATCCTGAAGAGACTTCGCTTTCACCGTAGAAGGTTCTCGCAAACTCTTTGCCATATCACTCACCCCGTTAGCTGGCGTCTGGCGGAGCGGGATGCCCTCTCAACCAATACACTGCTGTAGGTGCCACAGGAGCTCGTGCGGCCGATACGCTTCCATTCAGTACGGTTTGCAGCAATAAGTTTAGCGTTGAGAACACTGCACCGTTGGGTTTTCAGATCTTCTTCTATATGCTTGATCCACGTCTTCTTCGGGGCCGTTCTCTGGATCTTCCACGATGGCGGGCGCTTCCGCCACAGCATACTGTACGGGAGCCGGCTAGCATCCATCCTACATACATGTCCAAGCCACCGTAATCTTCTTGTCTTCAGTTGCTCTTCCACCAACGGTTGATCCATACAGCTCCCTCTAATATTATCATTGTAAATACGGTCACGAATCGTGATCCCAAGAATCTGTCGCAGGCACCGCAACTGGAAGACTTCCAGCTTGACAAGGTCTGGTTTCAGTAGAGTCCATGTTTCCGAACCATACAATAGTATCGGAATTATTAGCGCTCGAAACAATCGCATTTTAGTCTCCAGTGAGACATTGTTTTTCTTCCACAGACACCAACCAAGCGATGCGAACGCGCTGGATGCCTGCCCGATCCTGCTGCATATCTCTGCCGTGGCCGCAACTTTCCGTTCTTGCACGGCTGATCCAAGGTATTTGAACTCCTTGACCTGCTCATGTTCCGCCCCTTCGAAGTGCACAGTTGCAGGCGAGCCATCCGATGTTATTACTTTCGTCTTCTCCTGATTTATTCTTAGGCCGTAAGAACTTGCCAAACGCGCCACCCTTTTTATCAGGTACGTTGCATCCTCATCGCTATCCGCAAACACTGCACTGTCATCCGCAAACATCAGATCCGAGACGTATCCATTACTACTATACTGAACACCTCTTCTGTTCTCAAAGACCTCCCTCATAATAGCGTCGACGACAGTATTGAAGAGCAACGGCGATATAACATCACCCTGACGAACTCCAGCTTTAACCGTAAGCTCTTCCGACAGCTTATCTCCAACGCGAACCGAGCTGGAAGAACCTTCATACGTTTTCTGGAGCAGTTTAACAATCTTGTCTGGTATATGTTCGCTGTCAAGTGCTCTCCATAGCGCAGGCCAATGAACACAGTCGAATACAAACTTGAAATCAATGAAAGTGACGACAATTCGCTTCCCAGTGCTGATCCTCTCTTCCATACGTTGTCGAAGAGCGAAAATTTGATCACTGCAGCTTCTCCCTGGCCGAAACCCTGCTTGTTCCTCACGACCGGTCTGTTCTCGATGACGTTGAAGTCTGTTCTTGATAATCTTCATGAAGACTTTGCTTACGATTGATAGCAGACTGATCCCTCGGTAATTTTTGCAGTCTTTGGCGTCACCCTTCTTCTGGATGGGTACAATTATGGCACGTTTCCAAGTAGCGGGTATGTTCTCGGACTGCCAGATGAGAGTTATTAGACGATGAAGCTGAAGTAGCAACACGATTCCACCCGCTTTGATGGCCTCAGCAGCAATATGGTTAACGCCTGATGCCCTGCCGTTCTTCAGCGACTTGATAGCAGTCGTCAGTTCCTCCACAGTGGCTCTGAGCCGAGATCAGAATCTTCTGGCGCATCAATTGACGGTGGCTCGGCAAGCGGTTTCCGTGTGCGCTTCGTGACTGTAGAGTTCTTTGAACAACTGTCGCCAACGACGAAGACGCTCGTCCACAGAGCGCACAAATGATCCATCTGCATTCCTAATACTATCGCTAACGCGTTTCTTCTTTCGAAGCCGCTTGAGTGTCCGATAGAGCGTGCGATAGTCATGTCTGTTAGCGGACTCCTCCAAATCATCAGCTACTTTATTCCAGTACGACCCCCTTTCCGCTTCTAGCCTGCAACGAAGTTTTCTGCTGAGTTGCCGGTATCGATCAAAATCAGTCAGTTTTGCTCGCTTCCTTTCTTCGATGAGTAGCAAGGATTCTGTTATCCACGGCTGGATCCGCCTGCGAGTAACAGGGTGAAGTGGCTTTGCACATTCCAAGATGGCGTCTGCTATTTGCCGCTCCTGCTCGTCCACCGATGCATTGCCCGACAATAATGCGAAGCGGTTTGACAGTGCCACTTGGAACAACTCCTCCGTCTCCGGTACCATGAGGTGTGTCCAGTCGAGTTTATGTTTAGGAGGTTCCATTCGCGTAGTCCGTTGTAGGCGGAGCTGCACAACTGCACGAAGAAGGTAGTGGTCTGTACCACAATCTGGACCTCTCATAGCTCGGACGTCTTTGAGCGATGACCTAAAACGTTAACTCATTAACACATAGTCAAACGTGGCTACGTCTCGTCCATAGGGATTTCTCCAACTCAGTTGGTGTTTCCTGCGGTGCTGGAAGTGACTGTTCCCGAAAATGAGTCCATTAAACGCTGCAAATAAGAGCAGACGCAGACCACTTTCATTCATCTCGCCAAAGCCGAATCTGCCCAATACTCCTTTTCAGCCAATTCTATCATTTCCGACACGTGCATTGAAGTCACCTGCGGCAAGGATTAGGCCAGTCTTTGGAATCGCATTCAGTACGTCTTGCAGTTGAGCGTAGAACGCGTCCTTATCGGAATCAGAGCTAGGCTCCGTCGGAGCGTAGATAGCCACGACATGCGTCTTAATAGTTCCTTTTAACGTGAGAACGGCAATCCTGCTCGAAATCGGCTCGAATGAGATGACGCTTCTAGACGCTTGCCATTTCAACATGAATCTAACACCTTCGTGATGTCCTTCGCCAGTGGAGTAGTACAATACCATCTTTTCCTGAGTATCTGGCACCTGGACAATCATTGTTCCACAACCGCTGATCCTCAATTCAGACAGTGCTGCTACCGATATCTTTGACCTCGACAGTTCCTTGGCGATGACTTCTTTTTGTCCAACGTAATGTCCTGATCGTAAATTCCAAACGGCAAACCGCACCTCCTTCTTTAGCGTCACTAGTCTTCCACCATTCTGGCCAGTAGCATACTTGTCACCAACACCCTGGGTCCCCAGTGCTGGCGCATCTGTCCCGGATGCGGTAGCAGTTTCGCGAAATCCTATGAGACTCTCCTTGGTTACCACCTTAGGTTTTCCAGCCCGTCGGTGGCATGGGGGCCAACCCTCCTCCTTTCTCATCCGGGCTTGGGACCGGCAATGGCGGAGTTATATGCTATAATATAGGTTGACCGGGTTTGCGCCAACCTCCAACGGGGAACGCAAAGTTTTTGCAATTCGTTCTCGCACATGCGTTTAATCTCGGAACACCTCCCTTGTCGGTGAAATGCGAGAGTTGCTTATTTCAATTTCATTGAAATTTTCAAATAGTTTTGAATAAATGGTAATACGTCTTAAATCGCAAAGCGATGGCGTGATTAAAATCCAATTTTCAACTGGGTCACTCCAGTAATAAGCGCATCTCCACTACACTTTTTTCGAGTTTACTCTATGCTCGCACAGCAAAGAGGATTCGTACTCAGTAATTAGTTACGAAGGTTGGAAGAGCACAATACCCCTCGTTGACCTGTCTGTCGCCATGTACAATACCGCCCGCGACTTTGGGAAAAACGGCGTTTTCGGCGCTTTTTTCCGCCGCAAAGCGCCGCTTAGTCATAACTTTGTTCAAAAGGGTCCGTTTGGGTTGC
Source organism: Aplectana chamaeleonis (assembly GCA_029168955.1). Classification (NCBI taxonomy): domain Eukaryota; kingdom Metazoa; phylum Nematoda; class Chromadorea; order Rhabditida; family Cosmocercidae; genus Aplectana; species Aplectana chamaeleonis. The sequence goes on along the minus strand of JAPDOI010000947.1, from coordinate 82,538 downwards.
CAAGGGCATATTTAGAATCACCATCGAGAGCTCTTCATTTTGAGCTCATACATGTCTTAACCTGCGAACAAGGCATATAGGGTTAACAGAATCAATCGAGTGTACGAAAACTGAGGCTGGGTATCTAATTGTTGTAAACATTTGACTTCATGTCAACCGTACATATCAAGAACAAGTTATGTACAAGTATGTAAGACCAATTTAGGGAGGTGTCGAAAGTGAAAAATAATGATTTAGTAGTTTTCTCTTTCGTACACTCATTGCCTTTCGCTCGGCCGCAAAATGTCTGCGTTCGCAACTACGCTCAATGTAGGCTATTTTAAAATAGAAAGAACCTGTCTGAAGGCCTAGCGCGACCCCCCCGGTGACTTTGGCTTTGGAAAAACGACCCCAGATCACCGACGTCCCGTTCTCGGCTCAAACGGGACCAACCGACGTGAGACTCGGCCTACACCTTCACTTTCTTATCCTCTTTCAAATGAGCACTGCGGCAGCCCAATCCGGAGAACTTGAATTATCATCACCCTGAGAATTTACAGCGCTTTTTAGCCGTCTCGTCGCTGCGGCAGACACCCTCATCGTCTCGAGCTCGGGCGCAAAAGGTACGGGATCACAACTGCGCTTAGGACAGACTCCTTTAAAACAGGAAGAACCGGTCTGGAGGCGTTTCCCGCTTAGCGGCATCCCGTTGACTTCGGCTGAAAAGGACACCCAAAGCTTTTCAATCCGTAAGGGCTTCTGACAACGCCTTATCCATTTCTCGACTGAAATCGACCCCATCCCAGATTTGAATTTTTTCGACTTCGGAACCCGGCATGGCGTGGCGTTGCAGTAAAACAGGTTGTATCGCGACCGAAATTTCAAGTTTCTCTAGCCCCTGTTTCAAATCGATTGTTTTTTCTTTGAACACGTTTAGGCCAATCTCGAGCGCGATGCCAATCTGAAATTTTTCACACCATCTGTTCCCGACGACTTTTTTCGTGTCTACTGCTAATTTCCAGGCCATTATATTTCGGCAATTTCTCTGGAATTCTTCTCTTTTGCAATAATGCTTCTCAAAATACAGATTTTCGGAAACTTGCTCGGATCTCAGCGTTTCACGCAATGCAAGAATCGAAATTCTATCGTAAGAGGCTGCCGTATTCACTTCTCGATAATTATCAGCCCCATATCAAACTTCGGCTTTTCAGTTGTCGGGACTCACTATGGCCAGTCAGTGCACTGAGGCAGTTTTACGTCAAGAAAACACGCACCGTCGCTGTTTCTCGCTCCCAAACGCCACTAACGGACGCTTCCCAGCGCCCCTCACTCATCGAGTTTCTATTCTCACCCCCAGTCAGGTCTGGGCACGCGTCCCGGTTGACCTTAGAGGGGTGCATATTGGACGCTGCGGAGAGGGCAAAGGGGGGCGCCTAAACCGAACACCCAGATAAAAACAAAGTGCCTGTTCTGCCGAATTTCAGGGAAAAAATAGTACACGCTTTTCTTTTGATTTGTCAACCCACAGAATTCAAATTATTGATAGATATGCAGGTTGCGTTCGCAAAAATTAATAGTTGCTGTCGAGGTTTCTTTTTAATAACTCGATAAATTAGGTATCATCTATAATTTGTTTGATTACTTTGATAAAGAAATAAACACTACTCCGTTATCTAGTATCAAGTAAGGGTTGATGTGATGTGATGTTTCTTTGGTGCAACGTTCATTGATTACACCGGTAGTAACCGATTCGAGGCAAAGATCCAAAGATAGTTCACGTTCAAAAAAGAATCAGCGAACTGTTGTGTTAGTACAGATTGAAATTACAGGTAGCACATTCAGTATCACGACTAGCCAACCAATTTTAGCTCATGAGAATGTGACTTATGAAGAGATCCGATTGTGAAAATTGAGGACTTTGCTAGGTCTTGTGAGAGAAGTTAATGATCGTGTCCTCCTCCTTGAGAAGTACCGTGTCTCTCATCATGATAAAAAAAAACTGCTATAAGTACCCTGTAGAGCACAAGTGCACTGAATGGGGCTTTGGAACTATAAAAACCCGAGTTGTAGCCATCTGGAGTGCCGCAATCCTTTGAAATTCGGCTCGCCGTGCGATCTGCTGCTTGTCCGCAGCAACACAGCGCACACTGGAGTGGACGCGCACACAATATTAATTTAAAAATGTAATTTATTACAGAACGGGAAGGAGAAAAGGACTGAAACTGGAGTAAATGGAAGAAGGCAGAGATACGATACTTCAATGTAACCATTATGGAAATCTAATGTAAATAAACTAAGTTGGAGCGGGGTGAGTTTTTTGGATTCGACAAGGTTCATTCAAATGAACCTAGTTGAATGAAAACAGCATTGAACATAAAAAGTAAGAGCATTGAAAGAAAGAGGAGAATCTGGCAAACACCTTGGTTTCAGTAAGTTTGATATTTGATGTGATATAAGGACCTTAAACCTCGTCCCGGTTTTGTCCCGGTTTTGTCCCGGTTTTCGGGGTAAAACAGGGACGAGATTTAAGGTCCTTAAATCACATTAAAAATCAGTCCTCTTGAAACTAAAATATTTGCCAGATTCTCCTCTTTCTAACAATATCCTTTGCTCTCAGTTTAATGCTAGTTTTGATCAACTAGGTTCGTTTGAATGAACCTTGTCACGGCTAAATATTTACACCAGCTCTAACTTTGTTTATTTATATTAAATTTCTAAAATGGGTACATCCAGAATAGACTACCTTTACCATCTACTATTCCCTTCAGTTTCAATCCTTTTCTCCTCCCCGTTCTGTAATAAAATACATTTTTTATTAATATTGTGTGCGCGTCCACTCCCGTGTGCTCTGTGTAGCTGCGTACAAACAACGTATCGCACGGCAGGCCGAATCTTCGAGAGATTGCGGCATTCTAGGAGGGTAAAACTTGGGTTTTCTACTCCCTACGCATCACATGAGTCCTTACATTGTTCCACAACACAAAAATAGCTCTGATTTCCACATCAGAACAATCAAACACAGATCAACTAATCCTTTATAGGTTTATGAAAAACATTCGACAGGAAACATTAATTATTGCAATAGTAGTAGTTCTGTTGTTGGTAATTGTTCAATTATTTTAAATTGAAAAATGTTTTATGTTGTGTCATAACTTACCGTCTTACTAACAAATTTTCCTCATGGGGTTGTTTTGAAGTTCAGAAATTACACTCTTTTCGTTGCCGTTTTCGGAATATTCTCTATTCAGTGCTTTTTTTATTTTCCTGTTCATCAAAATCAGGAGGTCAAGATCATGGCTGTCCAACTATTCGGAAAACAGCCAATTTCGATTTCCCTTGAGGGGGTGCCTAAAAATTACCGAGCTAAGGGGGGTGCATAATCAGATTCGCCAAGCCGGGACGTGTGCCCAGCCCTGCCCCCGTGTGGAGACAGGGGCAGAGATGCAGAGCAGCACAGCGCAGAGAAGAGCAGAGGGACAGGATCAAGCCACCCTGTTGCCTCACTTATCGATTCGTCATAGCGAGGTTCAGGGAGTGTGAGCGACGTTAATTTAACCGTGCGGCCCAATTAAGCATTGAATTTTCGATTCACAAGAAGCCATTCACCGGCGCCTCAGTCGCCGGTCTCAGAAGACGAACTGATCACATGTGAACTTTTTAACTACATTGAAAATGGTTTCGATACAACCCATGGTTTTTTCCTACTTTTAAGAGTATGGCCAAGCAACATTAATTTTTTTGCACCTCAACGCCACCTTGAACCGGCTGGACGTAGTGAGACAGGAAACAACAGTTCCGAAAACATGCCAGGGCTGGTAACCTCTGCATCTCCTTGCTGCACATCATAAATCGTCCAAAAAACCACCTCAAATTTTTTGTGATCTGTTCTTTTCAAGCTCACAGTCAGCCGGTTTCCGAAATGGCATAAGTTTTCTAAAGTATGACATCATGCAATTTGTGCTGGGCCTCTTAGATCTAGAAGAGCAAATTATCGTTGATCTCTCGCTTGAAGAATACTACGTGGCCTTGAGCTGTGGCTCACTACGCGTCGCGGTCGCGTCGCGGCGTTGCAATTAGAGCACGCTCATACGTCGCCAACGCCTTCAGATGGGGTTGTGGTGGGACGAAGAAGAACATGACAGACAACAATGTACAGGTGTTCAGGCGGCATGAAGACCGCTGTCTACAAAGCCATTATTGGCAATCAACAATGGTTCCTACTTCCAGTGATGGAGCATGGGTGTTAAATGTCAGGTAAAACTGACGGAGGTCAAACTTCATCACTCGTCATCATGTTAATGGTGTCTGGTTTCTAACAGTTATCACTCTCTTCTATAGTTTAATTTCGAAAAAAAATCCGAACATACGAAAAATGAAAAAATTCGTTCGACAAAATTTCGAACGAACGGAATTTGAAAAAACTTAGTTCTAGGAAGTTTCGAAGGAAAGAAGACGAACGAAAAAAATTTCGAAAATTTCGTTCGTGTACAACTATACTCTCTTCTTCTATACTTTAAATAATTTCTTATTGTGAGACATTCTTCTTCCGTATTTCCTAGGATTAACACCTGGGCTTATCAGTTATCTCTCACAAGACTGCCAACAGAGGATCGGTCTCAGAAACCCTTACGGAAATCATTCAGGCACGGAGAACATATCAACTTTTTGCCCCTTGTGCAAGCTAAAGGCTTTTGCATTCAAGAACCTGTATAGGCACATAAGGGGGTTCACGAGTGCTCAGACGCACAGGTGTAGCAGGCGAAAAATGATGTTGAAATGGCTAAATTCAAGGAATGCAATACATTTCCCTGTAATACTTGCGAGAAAACCTATCATTCAGCAAGCGGTCTAAAAAAGACGGAGGAGTATGTTTCAAAAATTGCAATGCTCCAGTTCCCACGTTAATGGCGATCTGAGGCCGAAACTACTCCACTACCGTCCTCGAGATGAAATATGGCAAAGAAACACCACATGTCAAAGAAGAATCGCAGCCGGTTGGCAGAATACACTCTCCACAAGATCACATATAGTGGAGTCCACCAAGAGTGTCTCATTTACTTATCAATGAGAAGCGGTTGATTGGAGATCAATGAACCTGAAACTCGTTGTAGCACAACCGCTCTCGCCCAATCGGTATCGAGCGTGCTGGTATGGGACTCATGCACATTGATCCCCAGCCGACCGCTTCTTATTGATAAGTAAATGAGACACTCTTGGTGGACTCCACTATAAACATTTCGTATAAATATTTGGGTGAAAAAATGATCGGGATGACCTTTGGGCAATGAAAGAGGATTAGTTCTGACTAAAAATTAGGTATCTTCCGAATTATAAAGGTTCTGACGCTGATGTATCAAAGTGCGAAGAGGGTTCAGATTAGGTATATCTGGAAATGCGGTGATAATCAGTTATATGAAACAAAGAGATAGTAACACTATAGTGAAGATAACACAACGAAATTGTAATATTATTATTATCCTGAAAATAGTACCTAGTTGATTTAGATACTCTATACTCGAAATGCACGCTGCCCTGAATCATAATCAGTTGCCAATACTTGAGGTGAAATGATTTCTTGTGTTTGTTACACCACCTCAAATGATGGAAGGAAACCAGAGCATGTGAATGATTACGCATTCGGCTCCCACTCTGACATCCCACTGAAACAGAGCTAAGCGTGCTCTAATTCGACCGCAGCGCGTAGTGAGCCACAGCTCAAGGCCACGTACTCAGATAGTCGGTGGTACTCGGACGCCGCCGATGCGGAGCTCGGACGCTCCCACAGCGACGTCTGGCCTGGAGGACGGGCGCTCACCGGCCACAGAACCTTCTCGGACGCCGACCTCTACCAAATTTTGGCCGTGAGCGCCCCTTCACGCCGCCAGTGCCCGGACGCATTCCATCCTCCTATTTAGGGTTATATAAACCTAATAATCGTTTCTTTCGTACTAATACGCAGTCATAATGTACTCCCAACTAAATAGTGATCATAACCTCCATTTCACTGTTACTAGCAGTTTCCAGTGTCACTATTATAGAAGCGGTGCGGTTTTGATATAAAATTTCTCTTTTTCGTGTCTGAACTTTTGAGAAAAACCGCTTCGCCCTAAAGAATTAGATTTATATGACTGCGATTAGCGGGAAATGAAGGATATGTCACATCAAATTCCGTCAAACGATCAATTACCAAGTTTATTAGCATCCTATTAACGATAACAACTAACAATAAAGTATCGACTATGATTTTCACTTTATTACAGAAAGCAAGCAGGAAATAGAAACAATTCAATTGAACTGAAACAGTCAATTAGCGAAGACGTTCTTGCACAGAAATCGTATCGAAAGCGCCTACACAGGACCGTTTAATTCATCCTCCTCTTTTGCAGAAATAGCATGGATACGATTCGATAACAAACAAATAAACACTAAATTCTCTTCAACAAATACTCTAGAATCATTAAAGTCGAAAATATCGAACTCTCAATGAGAATGAAATTTTTTCAAAATTTCAAAAAGTCTTCAACAAAATAATAAACACGCATCACGATCAAAAGTATTGATATGGATTGCACCGGTCATGGGAGATTAGACAAGACATGAAAAAACTCAAGATAAGGCACAAACACATTTTAAAGTTCCAGCAGGAGATCAGAACAATTAGACAAGACATGAAAAACACATGTTATTGCACAAACACATTTTGAAGTCCCAGCAGGAGATCAGAACAAAGTAACACGTAGCAGAAAACAATTAAAGAGCACTAAATAACAACAGCAGGACACATTGCATCCTTTAAAAAACCCAAAACATTCACAGCTCGGTTAGACTTAAGCTCTCACCGTCCGCCGCAACGTCGTTGTAAAACGAGTTGTCTTCGTTGACATCTGCGAATGTATCGAAACGGTATACATCTGCGGCTTCATCTCCACTGCAATTTTCCATCACCATCGACTGATTCTCCGACGAACTTGGGCGGTCCTCCACTCCACGTTGGGTATCCTTAGTCCCGTGGCGCTGAAAAATGCAAGATTTCATGACTGTTTTATGGAAAGGCTAGCACTTGAAGAACTTCAGAATCTAGTTTATCCACATACCGCGTTAGGAATGAATTTGTTGGAAACGTGATCGTAACCATATCCGCGGACCTCTTTCCTAAATTGAAGCGTTCGCTCTCACCAATTCCATTGCGATTCACAGAAAAACTCACAGAGCTCGTTGCAGAGCCTTTTGTAATTCTACGGACCATTCGAAACGCAGTTCGAGTAGCTCATGAAACCGCCTTCCGCGCTCTTCTTCGTTGCTTCCCAGGGTGAGGTAGAATCTGTAATATAGTGCTGATGTGCAATTAAAAAACAAGGTGAAGTGTACCTTGAGGATTGAAGGGATGTTGGAGATCCTCGTCTGATCTCTTCATTACCGAGGCCCATAAGATCTAATACGAAGTCTGAATTGAAAACATCAATAAGGATAGTGCAATGTCCTGACTAACAATAGTTACCTAGCAGAGTATTCTGGACAGCTTCAGGTAGATTTTTGAGCGACTTATCCCGGCCATTTTTTCCATTGAGTCTGATGGAAAACTGTTGGATTGCAGTCGGTGGGCTCGTCAGCTGGAATAAGAGGATCGAAGGAGTAATGAAGGGGAAGATAGACCAGCGCTTACTCTTTGGAAAATGAAACGGTACAGATTGACTGACTGAACCAATGGATGATCGGTGTCGCGTAAGGTGCATCTCATTGTGAGTTGGACCAAATCCACCTGAAGCGTAGCATCGAAACTAGATGGAAAAGAGGTGGTGGTAAGGACACCCACCTCATCAAAAGGCGGCTGCGCGTCCATAACCCAATCTTTTGACAAATTTCCAACTGAAAGAGCTACGTGCGACCGTGGCGGGTTCGCGCTCGACCTTGATGCCGCAAACTTCTTCTCCATAAGAGCAATTTTCGATGCTAGTATATCAGCCTGAAGGTGTGTATTGGTCAAGCACAAGGAATTCCTACGTCGCCAAACATGGAATAAAGGCAGTGTTCACTACATTCATTCTCGGCGAATTTCCACAGTAAAATGATCGGCGAGGAGAATTCTCAGCTCCCAGGATCAAAATAACGACGGAAAACGAGACAAGAATGGCAAGAGCGTCCATAAACAAGCCTTCTGACTTCTCTTCTTCTTCTTTGCAGCCGCAGGAAGGTTTTTGTCAAAGGTTCAAGAAACGGGCGACTCAAACCGGATTCGTCCACAAATCCATTGTTGTCAGAGTGGTAGGTCTCTTTGGGCAATCAAATAGGTGCTCAGTTGTGTGGCCACGGCTACCACAGTCCGGGCACTCATCAGGCTTACTGCGATCGATCTTATGCAAGTCTGACATCAGCATAGAGGAATGACCGCAGCGTAACGAGGCAAGGGGACTTCTAGCCCCCCCCCCCTAGCGAGATCCATCTCGGTGTTGCTGACTAAGGGTGGTACGACCCCAATATGGGATTGACGGTCATCCTACTCAAGTGATCCCTGACGAACTTGGTGTGCTCCGCACTTAAAAGACGCAGACGATCCAGTTGGGAGTCCGTCCATCTTTATACATTGACTTTCTCGGGAGCATTCGCAAAAGGCCTTCTGATATCTCTCTCTCTCGCGGGATTCATGATCCTTCTTAATGGGTGGTCAGGCTGCTTGACAATGTTAATAACCAGTTGCTGCGCTTGGAGTTGACAGTGCTCCTTAACTGGCAGAATTCGGGCTTCAGCATGAACATGTGCCTTCGGACTTCTCCGAAACACCGCAAGCGTCATTTCTGCCCCTCGAAACAAAAAACGAAAACTAGAGATTGTGACAAATGCTTTCGTATGCAAGGGAGGCCTCATTCCAACACAAAAAACGCCGCTTTCTCGTTCTTTTTTTAGCATGCCTTGCTATACAGGGCACCAGACCTTACATGAACAGTGGAGATATCTAGTGTGGGACCTATCGTGAACATTGCCTTTAATCAATTCACAATTGCTTACCTGCAGCTGCATGGCAGTAGCGGTGCGTTCCTCATCGGTCCAGTTGAAGCCAGCAAAGTCGAGCTTTCTGATAGGAGTTGCGGCAACGGATTTCAAAAATTCCTGTAAGAGTAAGCAAGTTATTGACAATAGTTCTCCAATAAATTGATCTCCCACAATCCACCACATCAAAGCAACACAAAATCATACCTGATAATGCGCCTCGTTATAAGATCCTCTGGCCCTTCTATAAACGGTGTTCTCCACAGCGTTTCTCATGTTTACGGTTCCTTTTGTGAGACATGAAGCCAAAGAAGGCGGGACGGGTGGAGGTGGAGGCGCCGTGCGTACACCTTGGTAGAATCTGAATTGCTGGCTCGCTTCTCCTATACGACCTGAATTATGAATCGGCAAATGCATCATTTGTAAGTTGGTTCGTTAGCGAAAATAATCATACGAACCTTCCGGGTGCACCTCCTCTCTTTCGATGTCAGGAACAGCTTCGGGTGGTCTTACAGCACGACTGGGTATCGCTCTTGCAAAATAAGGAGAAAAGCGACTACTCAGAAGATTTTCGTTTACTTGATTTCGACTTTGAGAACAACTTTCTGCTTGTCGCCGTAACGAACCACGGTATAGTTGTTCTTACGTGGATAACAACTTGAGACTCACCAACTTGTCATCAACAATTGCTCTTACTGTAAGAACAGCTCTTTAACAAGTTAGCAGCCTAATGCTGTTATCTAGTTGTTGATACCGTATAGCAGAATAAAGCTGACAAGTATAGTCTATAAACTTGTAAACAACACTTTGCCATCCACCCAAACACTACTCTGTCGCTGCATTGATTTCTAGCAGTGAGAAATACTAGGAATCAATGAAGGGATAAAGTAGTTTTCCCAGTTGGCTCAAACCTTATCTCATGTGTAGAACACTAACTAGGGCTTACCTTACATTTCCGGTGGGCTTTATAAAACCATGTGTTGATAGTTGTAGGTATGGGACACATCATTGATAATCCATTTTCTAAATCCCTAAATGCCTCAGAGATTTAGTTTACAGGGAGATTTCCAAAGTGGGCATTTTTAGCTTTGCGTAGATAAAAGGGTACACGAATGGCAATTTTCAGGATGTTTGAAAAACTGTCCTAGATTGGGCTGGAAAACTTGTTTCTAGAGGGTGAGCAACGGCAGTTAAAGGCTTTATGCCTACCGTAACCTACAGTAACCCTGAGTCTGGCGAGGACTAGACCCTTTTCAGCGCTCTAAATCACCCCCATATGAAAGTTTTGAGCCGAATCAAAACTTTTTTTAACACCCCAAATATTCCCTGATGACTGAACCTTACCTTACCCTTACCTTTTGTGAACCAATGAAAGGCCATTTCTCGGAAACCCTGCAGCCATTCAGGGAATTTAACGCACGGATTGTCTACTGTCACAGACCTACAGCAACGACAACATGGTTTTCCAAATCTCCACGGGAAGTTTGACGCAGTCCCTAGTAAGATACGTATCGCAACTCCTAGAAAACACCGTTCTGTTGACTCGCAGGTAACCTCACGGCGGCGGCGGGTGTAACTCATTCAAACGCACGCATATGTTATCCGTGGATTATGAACAGGAATGGAAACCTCCGGGTGTGCGAAACTCTTGTATGAAAGTGCACGCCTTCACAGCCTTCACCGCTACAGAAGTCTGCTCTTTAATAATCCCCATTATTGCGGCGCGACTTTACCTGCCGGACTATGCGTAGGCTATGGTCCGACGCATGGTGCGAGGCGGCTGGCCGCGACTCTGAGAAAATTTGCTCCGGCGGCAGACCAACCTTGCCTTGAAGGCTCTAATCGGTGCCTGCAGGGTGTGTCTATCCAGAGTCCCTCCACCAGCTATGCCATTGCATCAACCCCGCGTCGGTGTCTTAACCAGGACGCGACGGCTCCCAAACCCGTTCTGGAATTACCTCAACCCTATCTCGACGGTGCGTAGCCGCGACGGTGGCTGAATCGGCGCCTCCCCCCAGAGAAAGCCCCGCCTAGGTCCGGACAGGGCTTAACATCCGCCGAGGTCTGCGGTGAGAAACATCCTCACTGCGGACAGCGGCGAAACCGCTCCCACCCCCAGCCGTGGGATCCCCTATCCCCAGCGGTCAAAAATATGCTGGCCTCTGGAGAGGGACTTGAAGTCACCTTCCAGGGCCGGCATCAGAATGCCGAATGAGGACTGGAGTGAGATGAGGCACCTTTTATACCGGCTGTGTGATAAACACATCAGGACGTAATCATTCGCTTTACCACTTTTTTCATGTCAGCCACTGTAGCGGTGGCGTTGCGGCGATATCGCGAAGCCGGCTTGAAACTGTTCCGAGGCCCACGCTTCGCTATCGCGGTACCGTTAATGATAGCGGTGCCGTTGCTAAACTGTTGCGGACAAGAAGAAATCATCCAAGATTGCGGAGCCGTTGCTACAGTGTCGCGGCTAGGGCTCGGATCACTGTGCTGTTGCTACATCGGCCCGGCACGGTCTCGGGTTGCGGTGCCGTCCCGCCACGGTCAATGCAAATTTTCTCAGAGTAGGGGCCGGCAGCCTCACTGAGAGTGGGGTTTCGATTCGCGCGGGGTGATCTACCGTCGCAGCTCCTTTCATTCATCAGACTAAAATGATTGCGCGATCGCTCCTATTCCAATTTGAAATTGATACCTTTAACCTTGAAGCGTACCCTCAGAATCGTGGGTTTACACACTAATTTAGCCGTGGAGCACGAAAACTGCTTGGGCAAGATCTTCGCAGCTGCCTAGAACCACCCTGAGAAAAGTCGTACCTGTTTTCAAACCCTGGCGGCCAGGTAACGGTACTCCCATGAAATTTTTGGTTTACGGAGAATTTTCCCGATGCGTAACGCGTGGAGAATATGCCCGCGAGGCCACTCATTGCAATATGACCACTCATTGCTAGCATGAGATTTTCTAGCGCAAGCGAAATCTCGCCCTCGCGACGGAAATTTTCTGCCCTCCTTGCGTGTATTTTCTCCCCTGCTCGCGGGTAAAATCTCCCCTCCATGCGGGTATTTTCTCTCCCCCTCGCGGACAAATTCTCCCCTCCAGGCGGGCATTTTCTCCTCTCTCGCGGGCAAAATCTCCTGCTGAAATGTACGCGTGCTGTTCGGGCGAAATCTCACGTAATCCCGTTAGAGGATTTACCTCTCAAAAGCGGGAATCGCGGAGCAAATTTCACGCCAGAAAGGGAACCTTCGGGAAATGTGAATTGAGTAAAAACAGTTTAAAAATATCTTGAAATATCTATCTTTAAAAATGTTTTGGCGTGAAATAGCTTTGAGTATTAAAAAGGCTAGGGAAATGAAGTGAAATAACTAAAAATACGATTAGGCGGTCAATTATAGACCAGCTATCGAGAAGTAGGGACTGACGAGTGATCGGATTTACAAGCTCCTCCGTAATCTTATCGAAACAAAAATCAAGCGGGCAACAAAAAATTAAGCCGTTTTTTAAAGCTGTAATAAGGGAATCAGCGTAGGTCAAAGTAGATAGACGCAACGCTCCAATCCATATCGCGCTAGAGTTTGCTTGGATAAGTTTAACGGAGAAGCTTGTAAAATCCGATCCCTCCTCTGTTGCAACATCTAAATGGTTTGTCTACGGTTGACCGCCAAACTACTACTTTTAAATAGTTTGTCTATGATTTTTGGCTGAGACTTCGAAAAAAAAAGGTCGAATAGAAAAGGATTAGCACTGCCAAACTGTAATAGAAGAATCAGTAGAAGAAACCAAACAGGGCAATATGAAAAAAAGAGGAAACAGAAGATCAGGAGCAATGTGAGAGTGTAAAACAATTGCAATCGAGAATCTTCCATGTTTCGAAACCGGCGCTCGCCGGCATTCGAATTGTACTTTAAGTGAATTAAAGCTTGTTTCTACCGTTATATTATCTCTAATCGGCCGGCAAAGTGGATTTCAAGTTGCTTTCCCCTGTGGATGAGCGCTATGTGGGGATACAGTTGTTTTGAGGCCAATTCATAGTTGATAGTCTCTGGCAGAAGTCGATCCTTAGTTGAAATGAAGTGGTTTCAAGCTAAATTAGTCGAATTAAAGTTGATTTTGCTGGTGATTGCTGGAAATCAAGTAATCCAAAAAGTTCTGAGTAGGCTGGCTCACTGGTGCAGGCTTTTTTTTGCCAGCGAGATGCATGGCCGCGTTCTGTCTATAAAAATTGTAAGCGAAATGAGTTGGAGCGTTTCAGAATACAGATATGAATACGATGGGAAAAGGGGACGTCTATCAGAAAGCGAAGCACGAATTCAAGACACTTTATACACATATTTGAACATATCTACACGTACTCAATACACAGTACTCGTATTGCAACGATTAATGGGTACTTATGAAGTGCACACCCCCATAGACAGTGAGGGAGAAAGTCCCTCTAACGAGCTCGCCCGCAAATACCCGCCGTGTTGATCCCACTATTTTCTTGAAGAAAGTATTGTTTGTTTTCACTAAACGCAAAAGACGAAGAGCATCTCTCCTACTAGGATGACTTTTGTGATTGACTTCATTTTCAAGCGCTTCGAAAGGATCCGAAACGAGATATTCGTCAACAACAACTTTCACAGTTTTGCAGACCTTATTGTATAGAAACATCATAACAGACCCATACAATACTTTGCCATCAATGGCTTGGTCAACGAAATACACGAGATCTTGGCGACTCTTCGCGCGCTTCCAGTAGAAACGTGAGCAATAAACCTTGCCATCAACGACAAGTCTGGAGCTGAAATAGAAGCCCCATAGCTTTCTATACTCTGAGAACGAAACTTCTGACTTACTAAGGAACATCCTCTCGCTGAAATCTCAAAAATCCTATGTGTTGGTTTTCGATATCAGATAATTTGATTTGGCTCTGCGTAGGTATATACATGGCTTGTGTTAGAGGAATCTCCACAGTGAATCTGAATTATTCATTAATCATCAAGTGTTAAGACAAGGAATGTCTAATAAATCAAGTTTCACCTGCCGACGTGCTTATTATCGACTTTTTGCAACAGCGCCACCATCTGTGGGTTCCTCCCATCTTCACTTCCACTACACTCCTTGGCCAGGTGATGTCTAAGTGTCTTCAGTTTCAGGTATCTACAATAAATATGAGCTTTTGTGTAGGCAGACCAGAGATGAATTCTGGAAACAAACTTCTCCACAACTGTAGTCGAAGATCGGGTAGTTGTCTGATTCACATTGATTTGTAGTCTGCGATGCATTGCCTCAAATGGTGCAGAACTCCATTGGTACATGGTACCATATTCATCCAGTTCGTGGGTCATTCCATGTTGGAAAAACCACTGAAATTGGGTAAATCGCGGGCTCATATGTATTCACACATTCTATACTTGAACCTACATGCAGTTTCATAGTGAATACTGCTGGCGCTATAGCAGCCAGAAGCTTTCTTGTATACTCGGCAATAGTCTGTGCTACACTAATCCTGACACTCGTCAGTTCAGATGACTTGGCTATTAGCCTCACACAGAGCCAGTACCCCACAAGGGACGCCGCGGCCACAGGTGAAGTTATTCCACCTACAGCCACCGTTAAGGGAAACGCAACGAATGCGATCTGAAAGTTGTTGCAGTAGTAAAGGCAAAGTTTTATGAGCAGCTAGGTGCTATAGTACCTCATCTGTCTCCGAAGCCGAACATGTCGGAAGATCTTCCAACGACAAAATGACACTATTTGAGTACGTGTGACATGACATCGCAAGGAGGCTCCGCTTCAAACGCCTCATCACAATATTTGAAACTCGCAACTCCGGAAATTGAGTTTCCGTCGAAAACATGTCTGAAGCGCAGTAATTTAGCGAGTTAGTAAAGAAAACAGGAACCAAACAGCGCGAATAGGTACCACGTAATCTGTTTCTTGTTATCCCTTCAGAGTTGACATGGAGGGCGTCAGAAGAGAATATCAATGGCGAAAAAATTCTCATTGCAGATGTGGCTTCTGAAGAAGATCTTTAGTAGTAAACAATTTCAGAAAAAAATATTCCTAATTCATCACTTGACAAGCCATTGATTCCTAGAGTTCCATCTAGTATGTACGATTCTGCATCCCGTAGTACAACATCATCGTCATCACTTATCCAGACGCGTCTCTCTAATCGAACGCCGGGGATGAGGCATTTGGAGCAACCGAAGCGCGAGCTCCATTGAGGTAGTCCAAAAAGAGCCCTTTGAGCCTGAACAACATGACGCGATAAGGAAACAGGTGGTGTTAAAGGATGGATAGAGTCTTAGCTTTTAACCTACTTCCATATCTGCCACACCGCGAAAGACTTCGATTGTGATGCGCCAGGGAACACCATCAAGTTCAAAGTCAAGAGGTTCATCCTCCAAGGCCTTGAGTTCCATCTCGAGTCTAAGCAAAGCCTCCTCTAAATAACGGTCACTCGAGCCACCTCAGCCTTACCTGCTGAGCAACGCTTCGATTAATTTTTCACCAGGCTTGACACGACTGAATAGCACGCCTGAGATGATGCTGTTCATATAGTTATTTGCGTCTTGTCTAGGAAGGTCATCCACTCTAATATACAACGGCCAGATCTCCTGCCTTAAATACCTTTGTAGTTTTTCCGCGAATTTGCACGTAAATGGGTATTTCAAACTCTACTTAGAGATTCTTTTCGGTCTAAATCCGTCCAGCGAAATCGACAAAGAAACTTTTAGTCTGTTCTCTAGGAACTGTTCCCTTGTCTCCATGCGTTCTACGAAACCACTGTAGAACCTCACGTCTGATTTTGTGCAGCTTACAATTCTCTGGAATCACATGTGTTGGTGTGTTGCATAATCTTTCCAATGAGTGGTGCGAAAACCCATACTCTGTTTTCGTGCACAGTTCGATGATGCGAGACGATCTTCTCCCAATTGGGCTCTAGAACATCTCGTAACTGGGGGATGATGCTCAATTGGTGCAGTTCAACGCTTTGGCAATATTTTGCACGTGTTCTGTTGACCCTGGACTTAGGCATCTTGTACTTATGCTCACCAAGTCGCACAATCTTCGGATTGCCACAGGGTGTGCTAAAAGCACCCCAGTGGAACATCTTCACGCTGAAGCCCGAATTCTGCCAGTTAAGAAGCACTGTCAACTCTAAGCGCAGCTGCAAAGAAGAAGACAAAAACTGACCGGTATAAATTACAGTCCATATTTTCGCAAGGGCTTAACCTCTCTTCAATCGGTTCATAGCACGAGTTGCACAAACAGTAGACGTGATGATCGTATGGGCGCAGTACATCATTAATAAACGGTTTCACATCCCTCCGATACTGAATCATCAAAATCTGAGGCTCCATATCTAAGGTGACTGTGATGGACTATGACGATTATGTTACCCACGTTGACTGGAGGACTGAACCCATACAGAAAAGACATAAGGTCTTCCATTCGCTGTATTTCCACAATAGACAGGCCAAAATGCTCGACGTGAATTGCATAGAAGAGGACTTTCTCGTTAAATGCTGAATGGGATTATTGAGTAACATGAACCGATTCTTTCTCAGAGCAACATCCACGTACATCGTTCTCGAAAAGACGCTCTGGCACGCGAGCTTCCTGCTGATTTTTCAGTAGCTTCTTCAACGGGATGGTAAATATGTTCTGTAAAAAATCGCTCGCAAGTCATTAACTCGCCTCCCATGGGACAAAGGTGGAGTAAGAGTTGGTCAGTACGCCGTCTCTCTCTGGGGGTGAGCGGCTGAAGCTGAACAGACTAGGGATTAGTGTAACAGCCTCACCGGTTATAAAGGTATCACGATAGAACCAACCAACGAGAAAGAGTGTCGAAAATGCAATTAACTCGAAACTTATTCGACACGCGACGAATGCGGCGTTTTTCTGAGTAAATATACTGTCGATATATGGCGCGAATTCCGGTCAGCAATTGCACACTACGGCTGTTGCATCGTGCAAAACGTGATAATCTTGCTGGGAGAAGGGTGAATCGTACTGGGACCAAGTGGTCCCAGCACGATTAACACGTGTCGCATGAAGCAATAGCCGTAGTCCGCAAATGCGGACCGGAATTTTGCCCAGAGAACGACATAACGGTAATGAGAAAACTCATATAAGCAGAGAGACTGGAAATTGCGACTGGATGCGGAAGAAACCGCTCGAAATTCATTTCGGAAGAAAGGAATCTCAAGAAATCGACGGCGAATTTGGAAAAGATTAATAGAGTTGTTCCCAAAAAAGGCTTAGAACGAAACATGGATTGAGCAGTGTTGTGACCGGCCACAACGGGGGGTCGTAAAATTTTGGGAATCCTTTCGAAAAAAAAGTGAAAATTTGGGTTTGGGGTCGTAGCCGCCATAAAAATCGCCACAACAGCCTGCTCAAACCTGATAGTGGCCCTCTAATAGATTGCAGCGCGAGAGTTGCTGTGTCTGCAGAGGCCGTCATGAAATTCTACGTTACGGTGAGTGTACCGTAGTTTGAGTTAAGTGGAAGATTTCACTCAAAATTTCAATTCAGGAACTATTCGATGTGCTCAATACAAATGATGTCTATTTGTCGAGGGGGATCGTAAATTTTTTCAAACTTTTCCAAAATCACGGTTTCAAATTTACCGATTACTCAGAACAGCGAAAATGAAGGTGTGGCCTGCTGTGACCCGCCTGGACGATACGTATGGAAAAATGGTGGAGTGAGGTTGAGAAAAACACGAGGTGTGTCGACTCGAGCCCACCAGAAATGATGATGATGGTTACTTTGCCAACAAGATTGCAACGTTATCTAATGTGTAATATCTATCTACCCTATCCTATCCATATGATCTATACTGACTTATCAAACTTGATAACTAGTCGTCGGACATCAGCCCGCAAACTGTGAAAGGGGCATTAAGCGCCTTTAAGTCTGCCGGACGACGCCGTCCGGTACGTTATAAGATAGAGCTGCGGCGTCGGTGCAGCTCGCACTGCGATGTCAGCCGACCGACGTCGCACTGCGGTGAAATCATTGACACGACGTCGGAGCAAGTTATGACGGGTCAAAACGTGTTTGTTTCGCCTCATATTTTGCACTGGAGAGTCGGAACTGACGGTTGTTCACCGCAGCTTCCCTCGCACTGCGGTGCTCTTATAACGTGTCGGACGGCAACGTCCGGCAGACTGTGAAAGGCGCTTTAGGCCCCCGTCATAGTCGGACGAGAACCGGCCGTCCTAGTCCCACCCGTTCGCTATATATGAGAAACACGCGAAACGCGAAGAAATGAAATGATCAAAATCATTCTCAACTGATCGAAGTCATCCTGAAAAGACAAAAACCGCCCTATGATCTGACAAAAACCGACCTCAACTGATACAAACATTCTCGAATGATAAAAACCCACCTGATAATACCTCGAACGGCCTACACAAGGTTGAATTTTATCAGTTGAAGATGATTTTTATTACTTCTATCCTTCCCGTTTTGCGTGTTTCTCATACATATCGACCGGGTGGCACTGGGACGGCCGGTTGTCGTCCGACTATGACGGGAGGGATGAGCAATGCTGGTGCTATCGCAGCGGAGGGGGGCCCTGTGGTATCCCACGTGGCCACGCCCATTTTTTGGTGACGCAGCGACTCTTCTGCATTTGGAGAGAGAGGAAATCCCAGAGCAGATGCTCTAATTCAGTGCGGCACGGTAAAATGGGTGTGGCCAAGTGCATCGTGCCATATTGCCCCAGCTGCGATGCACAATGTTTCATTATCTGCCCGCCCACCGTTCTTTTTTCACCCCCCCCCTGATCCACGTATTGCATAGATATCGACGGCGTCGGCCACCCAGGGCGTTTTTCTCGACCTCATCCGACCATGTTTTTCATAAATAACGACCGGGCGGGTTACGGTAGGTGGCTGAGGGTCACAGCAGTCATCGACGGGTTAAGGCGTCGGCAGAGTGGAAAATCTGCGAGCGAGCGAGTTTGCGAGAAATGATGAAGGGTGGGGAGCACTACGCAGTTCGACCGCGCACGCGACCGCACCGCATAGGCTGCGACGGGGGGGGGTGCGCAGAGTGTCTTGCCCGTCGCGGAAATCGCAATTTCGCGGCGAAGCTCGCTGCGAAATTGCGAGACAATTGTGATTTTCAAGCGATTTTGCGAGTTGCTGCGAAGTTTCGCGCTCCATTGCTAATACTTGTGCTCCATTACCATCCTCTATTTAAATGTCCACGATTTCGACCCCTTTCTCTCTCCTTTGTTCTCATTCCTTCTTTCTGCTATAATTTGATAGTGCTAAACTATTTTGTGGGTTGGCACTCAGGATTAAAGGAGAAATGGATGATACTGATTTCAGAAATCGATCTAATTTCATGAATTTTTTTAGGAAATTACGAATGACAACGCTATCAAATATCTAATAACGAAAGAATTTTTCATTTTCATGGATTAATCCTTTCATTTCTATGGGTAAATCCTGAGTGCCCCCCCCCCAACTAGTTTTGCACCTAGTTTCAGCTTCAGTTTCTTTTCTGGTATGCGTTCCAAGATTTTATACCAACCATAGTAATTAATGATGGTATATGAGGCCTCATGAAATGGATATGGATAAATTTCAGTCTATCATTTGTTAAATATCCCGTTAGCAGGCATCTCAGTGGAGCTTAATTCTTCATCAGATCTCATTTCATCGTCTTGCGTTTGATTTTCACACAAATTTTCCTCCCATCCTGCGAAATAACGAGACGAAAATAGATGATTGACTTCCGCGCTCCAATCGATCAACATTCGCGCTCTAATCCAAATCACACTCTGCGGGGATGCCTGCGACTCCGCCGCAGAATTTTCAAGGCCACGCCCACATTCGCTCGCTCGCTCGCAGACTTTCCACTCTGCCGACGTCTTTAGAATTTTCATTTTTCTTCAGAATTTCTACGACCCCCTCTCGTTGCGCCGAGTTCCAACCAGGGTTGAGCATGCCCTTGCGCCAATTTTCGGAGGAGCTACGACCCCCCCTTTGCTGATTAAATTTCGCGGAAAATTACCTAAATTTTAACGATTTCCTGAGATTAAAGATTTCTTTAGCATAGTTTGAGTGGCTAACCAAGAAGTTTAATATGCATACTTACTCCACGCAACTTACTATTTCGAAAACAGAACTTTTGCTGCGGAATTTTCGCAACCCCCTCAAATTTTCAATTATTCTCTAAAATTTTCCCAAATTTTCACGGTGCTATGTGGGATAGGGGGGCCGCTTTGGTGCGGTGCACTTGGCCACTCCCATTTTACTGCGCCGCGCTAAATTTGAGCACCTACCCAGAGTTCCCCTCCCCATGCGGCACAGAAAAATGGGCGTGGCCAAGTGCGATACTGCAGGGCCCCCCTGTCCCACATAACACCATTTTCACGACCCCCCTGTTGCGCCGAGTCGCAACCATGCTCAACCGCAGTCCCAACTCTGCTCAACAGTGCTTGGGACCAAAGCCTTCCCCGGAATGAATTAAGTATAAATTCCAAAATGCCAATAAAAAAAGGGCTCCACATTAGACGGGCGCCCACCTAAGGTTTATTCCTAATATGAGACTAAGCTCTCATATCAGATGCAGAATACCGCCATCAATCAGTTTTGTTCCTGAAACTCGATATGAATACTTTGATTGAGAGCGTTATCCATCCATCATTCATTTCATTTTTGTCTAGTCTCAGGTCGCCTCCCTTGCTAGGAAAGTGTCTAAAAAGTTGTCTTTCATGACCGAATCAAATCGTCATAGGTTCCAACAAGGATTCGCAAGGTTGCGACTTCGATTTCGTCAAAACTTTGGCAAATTCTTGCCGGAAAATGTTTAAAAAATGTGGGGGGTCGTGAAAATTTTGCAGGAGAAATGGAATTTTCAACACATCACCTCATAGCTAAAATGAGGTAGTATTCCTAGTAGTAGAAGTAGTAGTAATAAGTAGTGTCGTTCTCAGAGCCGATTTTCGGTCCGCACTTGCGGACATCGGCTGTTTCATTACACGATACGCGCTGGGACTACTTGGCCATGGCACGATCAGCCTTTCTTCCAGCACGATTATCATCGCGTTACGTGATGTACAGCGTCAGTCCGCAATTGCAGACCGGAAATTAACTCCGAAAACGACAGGAATTTAATTTAAGTCTCCTTTTTCACTCTCGCGTAAAAAACTGGAGATTTTACAATTCAGAGGGGGTTGTAAATTTTTGGAAATTTACGCAAAATCTTAGTCAACAAGAGGGGGGGGTTGTAGCTCTGTCAGAAAATGGCGCAAGGATCGGCTGAACCCTGGGTTCCACTAAAATTTTAAAATATAGGCGCACCTTCAAGCAAATGCTCTCCTTCCTCGAAATCGCCATGCCCACCTTCGTCCTCCAACAGTTGCGCCCTCAGAGCCGCTACGTGGGCCCGCTCTTCTTTCCGTCTTCCAATGCGTTCGTCGATGGCCACTGAAACTGCAGTGTTGACAAACACGCTTCAAAGACACTATGGTAAGTGCAGCACACAGCTCATTACACCTACATCCATATGGCCGGATTGGCATGTCTCTTTTCGAGGGAGGATAGGGCCTCCATCTGTGACTCCTGATCCCTCTGGAAGCTTGAGGTTGATCAGCCATGCACGTCACCTAAGAAGCACCACGCTTAATGGGCAGCGCACATACTTTGAAAAAATTGACTCGAATTTTCTAAGAATTCACCGCGAACCTGGATCTAACCGTAAGATGGACGCCAAAATACCGCAAGCCGCATAAATCACGCGAGGTTACCGACCTGCCAGACCTGAAAATATCGCGATTTCACCGGAAAAAAATACCACAAAAGTGATGCGTACTACCAAGACGTAAGCGTGGTGCCGTATTCAAGGTTAGGGCGAATGTATGTTGTGAATGCGCGAAGACGGGAATTTTTTTCGATGTTCTTTTGTAGTAAAGCAAAACTTTTACAAATCCATGGATGGATGAAAAGTAATCAGAAGATGAAAAGTGGAGATACATTGATAGATATTGATAGATAAGAAGAGGGCAGATAAGCAGGCTGTGCCTTTCCCTAGACAAATCAGTGTTTCGAGATCACCGCAGATTCAGAATAATGTGAGGTTCGGTAGCGAAAACAAAACAAGGAATGTATAGTTAGGTCCGTGGCCTGTGTCCTCAAGAAAAAACGTTTCAATTCAAACCGCGGCGGTTTAATTCTCAGCGATTGAGACTTAAACCGCCACGCCAGCCGCGGTTTGAATTTACACGTTTTTTCTTGAGGAAACAGGCCGCGGATCTAACCATAGGATAAGAGATTCATTAATGTTTGGGCGGTCACGTAATTCAAGGATCACTAGCATTGGCCCTAGTTCAAGGCTACTCATAAAAACGAAGATCTGCTTAAGAATTCTGTAAAATGAATAATCTCCAGTAAATTCGTGATGGCAAAAGGGAAGGATAACTGAATGACGGAGAAAGAACGGAAAGAGGAAAGTGATTAATTAATTCATATGCGGTGAATGGTAATTTTTTTGCGGGAAATTTAAATGCGGGAAACGACGCCGAAAATGGCAACATTGCGCCAGCATGTTGCGTAATGGCGCACACACAGTGTGGGCGGCGTCCGGGAAAATCAACATAGCCGTCTCGTTAGGGGAGCTACCGGTCTGCGTCTCTTATCCCGCTCACTCCAAGGTGCGCTCACCGGAAACGACGACTAGGGCTGGGATTCATGAAAGGCAAACCACGGTTACGGCTGGGCTAGCGGAAGAAAGCGGCATTCACGAAAAATCCGGTTTGGTTACGGCTGGGCTACGATTGGGCTAAGCGTAACCGCACCTCGGAGCTGCGGTTAACCGCGGTTAGCAGTGGTTTCGCGGCTTAGTCGTCGAATTGATGGTGTGTTGTATTAGTGCACAACACTGAGGAAACGCACCTTTTGCAAATACGCATAAAAACTTGATATCTTTAGGGCAAGCTGAAAATACAGGAATGCCGCCGTTATTGACTGCCACATTATAGGCCCTCTAGCCATAATGTGTTCCTCTCGATAACAACGAAAATTCTCAGAATCATCAACCTCATCTGTAAGTTTCATGTATGTTGCCCATGGCTAACTAAAATCTCTATGCCTGTCCTCCCTGCTCTCGCTCTCTTCTTTATTTTATAGCACATCGTTGTTCTTTTTGCCTCCACTTTTTGTTCCTAATTCTTGTCTTCCGTGCGCCGACCATTTACCGAGCAGCCACAGGCTCTTCGCTGGGTTTCTTTCCCATTTCGGCTCCGAATTCCCTCATTTTTTCCTCAGAATTTTTCCATACACTTTTCGTACACGCTTTCGTTATTTTTCTGTTGGAAAACCCTAACTTGGTTTGATACTGTGATGCATGATTTGGTTTTTTTCGCATTTACAACGTTTTCTTCTACTTTTTTTTTCCGAAGCGCCCACTTGGATTTCAAATGTTAATGTTTTTTACATGGTTCTGTGATCAACCTGGGTTTTCTCGATGTTTTTAGTTCAAACTTGTTTTTCATTTGCATTTTGAGCTTTTTTCCATATGATTTTTCTAAGGAGTCCTTTTATTTTTCTCCTGTTGTGAGCGACAATAAGCTTGTGTGAGAATGACAAAGAGAAAAAAAAAACAAAAAAGGGATTCTTAGACAAAAAAAGAGATGGAAAAAACTCGGAACTCAAACGACAAACGGAGAACTTGAAGCCGAAAACTCATCGAAAGGACGATGATGATCCCTGCAGCAACACCTAAGCCATGTGAAACACAAAAAAAATTACAGGGGCGTTTCGAAAAAAAAAGAAGATGAAAAGGCTAGTAATGCGAGAAAAAGCTAAATTGGGGGTTAAAATTTCACCAGCAGGTTTGCGGCTCATCGTTAGAGAGCAGCATCACTTTATGTACTTTCAAAAAGCCAAAAAAAGATTTTTCAAAAAAAAAGGAAAAAATGAAAAACTTTAAAATGCGAAAAACATCTCCAAGTTGAGGAAAATCCCTTTAAATGCCTGCGATCCATTGAAGAAGGTAAAGCACAAGGTTGACAAAAATAAGAATTCAAAAAGCAAGCAAAATTAATAATCATGTGCAACAAAAACAATGACGGGATAGGGAAATTCCGACACGAGTGCCAATATTGATTTTCTCCAATCGAGATTCCCGGCGTCAATTGAGTGGCAAGTACGTGGCCGCGGAATGGTTAGCCACCCAACCGCGATGGGGCGGTTGTGAATGCCGGTTCGCGGTTTGGCTACCGCTGGGGTTGCTGCCCTAACCAAACCCAAACCTAGCCGGCTGCGTTCATGAATCCCAGCCTAGAAGTCGGCGTCCGAGTACCACCGACTGTCTGAGTAGTATTCTTCCTCTCGCTTTGCATCTCTGCGTCCCTGCCTCTCCGCGCCTCGCACACTCCCACTTTTGGAGGTGTCGAAAGCGCACTGCCTCGCTCAACAAGCGAAGTCCACGCGAAATGGCTTGATGTCCATGTGCAGAGTTTGAATCGGGAGACGATGAGTGCGTGGATTTGAACAGTAGGAACGAGATTAGAAGGAACAGGTAGAGAAACCAAGGTAGTCGCACGCATGGTATCCGAGTTAGTGAGTACATTATCCACCCTAACAATAAGTTTTGGCAAAAAGACGAAAAAAAAAAACGCGGAAAATCGCTTTTTTCGTTTTTTGATCATAGCTCGATTCAAAGTGAACGATTTTCAAACCATCTCAGAAACCACCCATCATGCTTACTCTTATCACATTCGGACCATTGGTTTTCCAAGGACCACACCTCCCGCCGCTGTCTCTCCAGTACACCTTCGCTGCTCAAATTCAATTCATTTCGGGGGACTTTCTTTACGCGAGTGCGATAGACCGTCGAGAGGATGAGAGAGTTAGAGTGGGAGGAGTGGAGGCGCAGGAAGCTGAAGGGCTACAATTGCCGGCGCGGAATTCATCCAAAACTAGGCAGGAGCCGAAGTAAATCCGGCAACAGCTGATTGCGGGTTGCCGAGCATCGGAAAACAAATAAAACTTATTGATACTAACGATCCGATTGTGGGCTTGAAAAAAAATAGATCGCAAAGTAGAGGTAGTTTCCCGAAATATTTATTATGCGCAGCGAGGAGCTGCAAAGGTTACCGGTTTCTGGGAGCGAGTTCGGCCCTTCTTGAATGGGCTGCATACAAAGATCACTGATTGGACATCGCTGTGAACCACTTCTCGCGGCCTTAATTTTGTCCAAGTTTTCAATTATGGAGATATTCAGACAGATTCGGCGAAAAACACTACTACTGTCTGTAAATCTAGGCAAGAGGAGGCTTTTGGCCCCGGAAATGGCCAAAATAGTCGGGTCTGAAAAAGCAGAAATCCGAAATTTTGCAGAAAAGGCCGGTCAGTCGCAATCAGTTTGCTTACCTGTTGTCTACATCACTTACACTGTTTCAGTAAACGTGACATCACGTCGAATAACCGTCGAATAATTGCTTGAATTTTCCTTTCGATAACTCAATTGGTTGTGTAAGTCCTCTATGCCTAGTTAGTGGCAAGACAAGTGAAATCTCAAAAAAGAGCCTCTAAGGCTCATTCGAAAAATGTCTGTACGGACTCTGTGACGGAGCACATAGAGCCGAGCTATGACGAAAAGTCGCGATTTCGCGACTTTAGCGGCATTTTCGAGTAAACTAGTGCGTGTATTGTACTTGTACATAACTCGTCCTTGATATGATCGGTTGATATGAAGTCAAATATTCACAACAATTTGATACCCACTCGATTGATTCTGTTGACCCTATATGCCTTGTTTGCAGGGTAAGACATGTGTGAGCTCAAAATGAAGAGCTCTCGATGGTGATTCTAAATATGCCCTTGGCTACCCAAACGGACCATTTTTAATGAAGTTATGACAAAGCGGCGTTTTGCGGCGGAAAAAAGCGCCGAAAACGCCTTTTTTCCCAAAGTCGCGGGCGGTATTGTACTTCCTCACGAACAGATTCTTGCGGTGCTGAGTTATTCCCGGAAGGAGACGGAGGCGAGAGAACACGATGTTGGAGTGGCGCTCTATAGCCTAAGGCCGGGCGTCCTTAGTCTTGCTCGGGCATCGTTAGTGGGGGTCATAAAGTTGGAGCAGAGCCCACCAATCAGGCACTCCTTTGTGCTAGTAAGTGAAATAGCAACTGCAAAGTTGTTGATGAATGCGTCTAGACTGTATTGTTGCCCGCTGTCAGAATGAAAGTAGAAAGTCCGTCAAAAGCCGAAGGGCTTTCATTTCAGGGTCAAAATTATTACTTCTTTTGAATGGAAACCAGTGTTGCAGGATCTTATATGGTATATTCAAATGCTAGCGAGGTGCGAAGTAGCACTACAATCGGTGTAAGCTATCATCGCATATAGCAACTCAACATACGATTAGTGATGATGGTTGGGATGATACGCAAAAGTGTGTTTTCATGATGGAAATGAACGTAGACCGTTGCGTAGTAGTCAATATTCTTGCCACTCCGTATATGTATGCACTATGAACCGTTACTCTCTTTTCCTGATTAGGGTTGAGAATACTTCGTGCGTTCCGAAAACCATGCATTAGGCGGGATTCGAACCCGAGTGACACAGTGCATGCCTCTCCACCACTGTGCCATAGTCCTCGACAGCGCCATGCCCCAATCCCTGTTGACCAAACGGTTTTCATCCCACGAAGCCGTCTTGTATACAAATTTTCGACCTCTTATTGGCTGAGGGGGCAAATTAGCGCAACAATCCGCTGAACGTCATCCGAACTTCTCACTCGGTTGATAGATTTTGAAAAGGCCGAAAAGCAAGTAATTTTTCTCAAAAGTGGTCGCCTAAAGGAAAACGGAAGACAAATAGGGAAAAATAATCAAAAATAAATAAGCATTGTGATTAAAGGCACTGTTCGCGATAAAAATCGCTTTTCTGTTTTTTTTTGCCTATCTTGAAACCGGTCCCATTCTGATTCCAATGATGCTTCTGGAATCGTACAAGACTTTCTGGGAACAGAGTTATTTTCCCTCAAAAACTGACGTAGGGAAAATGGTGGACGAGTTGTCCGAGGCTTGTAACTTCCGTCTTCTGCAGCCAATGTATGCGAGCTGACCTGAGTAAAGAGAGAAGTTGAGAATGAAGGGAAGAACGGGGCTTTTGATCGGAAACCATCGCTCAACTCACGATTTCGAGTATTCCTTTGTTAACGTCGAGGGGCGGAATGGGGCGGGACTTGCCCACAGCGGTGGGGCTTACCCACATTTCTAAACCGTTTAGCGGCTCCTGGGTAGCTTTTCTTCCCGTTTTTTCGACGCTGTTCTGCTTCTGAGAGCCACGAGAAGCGTTTGTAATGAAAAATCCGAGGATGAAGTTTATCGCGAACAGTGCCTTTAACCAAAACTTATGGATCTAATAGATAAAAATAAGAGTTAAAGAGATTGAAATAGAATTGTAGGAGCGAACTGAAGCTTGAAAACCAACTTTTTGAAATATGCTCCGAAACTTCAGAAGGGATGCCAGCTGAGCAGGGTCAAACGCACGCTGTTATAACAGTAGCAGGGTTGGGAGCTCTGAAAAAGTTGCCAGCACGCTGTCGCAGACCTCGTGCGGGCTCCGCACCTGAAAGGAACTTGCCGGGCCGGGAATCTGCCGCGATTCATCAGAGGTGCTGTGGCCGTCTCATCAGCCGCCTAGCGGTGAGTTGGCGGCGCTGACAACAAGATTTGTGTGGTCCGCTGTGCCTGACACCATCCACCAAACCGCCGGTTTGGTGCCTGGCAGACACAAAACGTATTCCAGTTTCTACTGCTGTAGCATGCCCACGCAGATTTTCCGCTCCACAGCTAATTTAGTGCGCAAGCCGTCGAATATGAGGTACCCTTCAAAGTTAAAGTTTAATCTGATGCAAGCGCACCAGATTTGGCTTTAATTCGCCAATGGACAACCCTGCATCCCGTTCAATGTATGGTTTTTGAAGTCCACCGAAATGTCGTACCCCTCATTACTCAGATATTTGTGGGGAAGTTCCCGAGGACAATACACCTGATTTGGTCGTTATCACTCTGTCGAGGAGGGAGGAGTGAGGCGTCCCTCCGGAGGGGAACGTCTCGCCCCTCTCCCCTCGAATTATACACAACGATAAGGAAATGAACGTAGACCGTTACGTAGAAGCCAATATTCTTGCGTCTGCGTAAATATATGCGCTATGAACGTTCGTTCGAAACAGTCAACTCGGGGGGAGAACAAAGGAAGTTCTCTTCACGGTTGTTCCCATGGCCTCCCCCCCCCAAACATGGAGAACGCGAAAACAAAGCCACGGTGTATACGGTGATGCAGACGGGCTAGTCGCGAGGTGGTCCCACACTTCGCAAGTTGAGGGGGTAGATCTGCCACTCAAGGACTACGTAAGGCTAAGGCATCTCTTTCTGGATTTCAGAGGAGCTAATGAGCTTCTCTTAAACCTTTAGTCAGAAGTGAATATTTTTAGGCCGACCGCAGTTTTTCAGAAACAGGAGCCTGTCAAAAACAGCAAGTTCTAGCAAGCTGATTTTTGATCAATCATGGAACAATGGGAAGACCTGCAGCCGGGAGAAGAGGAGAATTCCTGCTGTAGGAACTTCCCCTATTTTTCTGTTGTCAAGAGGTCCCCTTCGCCTCCCCCCCAATTCGTGGGAAGTTCTCCAGTTGTTTCGAGGGAAGTTCTGCTGTCGTTCTTGGGAACTTCCCCACCAATATCTCAGTAGGAAAACACAGGAATTGCGCAAGGCCAGCCGGAGAACCAGAAAATGAACTTGGAATTGGGCTGTGCCTTGAACATCTTCGTGAGAAATTCGAAAAGGTGTTTTCAAGAGCGTGACAGAGCGGTTTCAAAGCAATTGGAGGTTTATAATGCGGCGCTCTTCGCATAAAAGGACCTGGTTCCGCAAGTTTCATGTACATAAATGTTGATACGATTTTTATTTATCATCAAAAGATATGAAGCACGTAAATCTGACGACACGTCTTTCACCATCATACTTTCGGAGGATTCTTGCGCTGCAGCCGTACTTCCCACCATCTTCGAAAACTCGTTCCTGAAAAACCTCAGCTTATAACGGATGAAGAGGATGAGAGTTCACAAACGAAAACTTGGTGAGGAACATTTATTTTTGAGCTTTTTACTGAGGAAAAACCATTCGCGATTATGTTTTTATCCTGAAAATTACCAGGTTTTTTGTTTTAATGTCGCAGGTCCGCAATGCTCGTTTTACCACTTGAAATTGTTTCATTCTTCCTCTGATTTCGCTGAAAGTCAAGTGCTGAAGAACGGAATCAAATTCTCGTGTAACAAAATTACCACAAACCACTCTCCGCTAATCCTCATGAGATGATCCAGCTCGCTTGTATTCGCAGAAGTCCTGCCTAAAGCTATGCTCTCCAGGAAAGTACTCCATGTCTGTAAATGCGTTGAAATATCGACAAAGTGTCATAAAAATCAAACAGAGCTAAGTAGGCTCGTATTGGAATGACAACAATGAAGCCACTTGCCAGGTTGCTGTTAATGTCGTAGAAGAAATCCTCGAACACGTCCCTAATATCGTTACTGTTTTCGATCATGCCCAGGCCTTCAAAGAGTATAATACATGTTGCTTCATAGATGCGCACAATATTTGAATGGTCATGAATGTTAAAAAAATCATTTGATTCCAACTGACTCAAACGAAAAAGAAGCTACGAGTCGGTTCGGCTTCGCGAATCACACGAGCGCTATGTACTCCTACCTTCACCACCAATAACGAAGCATGTAAGGTACTGCCCTAATCGAAACGAAATCCCAGTCTGCTGTTGCGGACAACTGCTTTTCCAGCAAGCAACACGATGATAAACCTGCTGGGAAGAAGGTCAATTGTGACGGGACGATTATCATACTGCGCTTCTCTGGGCCGAATTCCGGTCCGCAATTGCGTCTCGACACGCTTTGCGACCGCACGCGCTCGAGTCAGTCGGGTTTTCAGCGTCAAAGCCGAATCGATGTGGCTTTTTTAGACAATTTTCTCCAATTTTTCTTAGTTTTTAGTTTCTAGAACCCGCTTAGAGTCAGCAGATCGGCGGCTGCGGCGCTAGAAGCCCTTGCGACTCGGGAGCGTGCGACCGCACAGCGTGTTGGGACGCGATTGCGGACCGGAATTTGGCCCAAATAAGCACAGTAGTGTTGTGTGCCGCAGCAGCGGCTGTCTGCAATTGCAGACTGGAACTTCGTTTCGATAAAGCCAGTACCTTCCATGCTTACACGTACATTTTCCGTTATTCTAGAAATAAACCATTTACAGAAAAGCAAAACTACAGAATGTTGCAAACCGAGTGAAATTTTTCATCATCGGCAGCGCATTCAAATGCTATTACCAGTTTGTTCAATAAGTTTTGTCGTTCGATAAGAGAGGGCGTTGCTACTATCCCAATTTTTTTGTTTTGTTGGTACACTCTTCATATGAACGTATGTGAAGTTTCATTTCAATCTGTCAATTCATTCCTTGCTTACAAGCCATTTAGTGTCGCCGTGTCACAGCAATGGAAAAAAATGAATAACGTGCAGTGATAGAATTCTTATTTTTGGACGGTGTAGCACCAGAAGAAATTCACTAACGAATGTTAAACGTGTATAATGATTGTTCACCTACAATTAGAACAGTAGAAAGATGGGTTGCTGAATTTAAACGTGGTCGTACAAGCCTTGAAGACGATCCACATGAAGAACGTCTAAAAAGCGCAGCTTGACTAAGAGAGATTTAGTAGAGGCTCTACACATCTCATTAGGCAGTGTGAGCCATATCTTAAGTGAAATTTTGGGTTTTAGAAAGCTGTGTGCACAATGGGTGCCGCATTCGCTAACAATGGAACAAAAACACATTCGAATGCGACTTTCTGAGCAACATTTGGAGCGTTTAAAAAAGGATAAAATGGATTTTGTGCGTAGATTCATCACTATGGATTAGACTTGGGTCTATCACCATGATCCTGAATCAAAACAAGAGGATAAAGAGTGGCGTGAACCTGGTTGTTCGGCTTCGAGACGAGTTCGTGTCCGGAAATAGGCCAAGAATGTTATGGCATCAGTTTTCTGGGATGCGAAAGAAAATTTGTTTGTTGATTACTTGCAAACTGGTAAAACAATTAATTCTGAATATTATTGCAACCTTTCGGACCAGTTTAAGGAGAAAATTAGTCAAAAAAGGACCCGGTTTGCAGAAGAAAAAATCATTTTTCATCGGGACAATGCACCGTGTCACAAGAGCATTTTGACAAAGGCTAAAATCCATGAATCAAAGTTTGAATTGTTGAAGCATTCCCCGTATTCACCAGATTTGACCCCCAGAGACTTCATTTGTTTCCAGAACTCAAAAAAATGTATGCGTGGCAAGCATTTTTCATCGAATGAAGAGGTCATAACGGCTTTTGAAGCGTATTTTGCAGAATTTCCGGATTCTCACTTCAGGGATGGGATCCACAGATTGGAGGATCGTTGGAGCAAGTGTATTAATGTTCAGGCAGATTGTACTGAATAATAAAGTGTACTTAAAACCATAAAATTTTGTTTTTCTTATCGAACGACAAAACTTATTGAACAACCTGGGATGTAACGACAAAACTTATTGAACAACACTCGTGGATAGAGTACACTTGTTCGATTCAGTCTACTAAATAAATATAAAGAGCTGCGAAGAAAGATCGTTGCGCGCGATTGAAACCCGGTGGGCCAGTGGTGTGCCCAACGCCGCCCGCCGCAAAAGTCGCGTCTTGCCGATTCTTTAGGCGCTATTCATACTACTCAACGCCAGCGCGGCACGCGCTTGCCGCGCTGGCGTGGCGTTTGTGTATGAATGGCTTGACGCCCCGCCCGCGCGCCACGCGCGTCACGCTCCGCCATGGCGTCGCCGCTGCAATATTCATACTGCCACGCGGAACGCCTTGACGTTTTCATCCACTGATATTATTTATCGATCAACTCATCCATTCCAGCTTCACCGCTCCGCCATGGCGTCGCCGCTGGAGTATTGATAGTCTCCGCAAGCGCGGCACGCGCGTCACGTGCGCGCAAAGTATTCATACACAAACGCCACACCAGTGCGGCACACGCTTGCCGCGCTGGCGTTGAGTAGTATGAATAGCGCCTTAGACTACACTCGACAAGGAGAGCATACATGTGCGCGAATGAAAATGGTTTGACTATTACAAGAATACATATTCTCTGGAACATATTTCCAGAAAACCCAAATAGTTAGGAATCGAGAGTCCAGTAACATAGCTATTACCTCTCCGCGCATCTACATTCGTGATTAGCAGAATCTGAAACATAAGACATCAATATGAGTGGTATGCAACTGTTTCGCTAAAGGTTTTCCCATAGAAAGACTTACCGCAAGCACAAAAGGCACCATATTACAAGTGTTCAAAACTTTTATCGAGGCCTTATTAAACTGAGAGACATCGTGTATCGTTTGCAGCAGCTAATTCTATACCATTCTTTCTGCAACGGCTCCTATTCTTTGAAGGTACACTGGAATGATGGACCACTTTCATTGGAATTTCGTAACATACCATGTCAGATCCAAATCCTGCAACCTTGGATTGTATTCATGAGAACTAATAATCTCGGCTTCGGAATGTATGCCCTTCTGCTTTTCACAGAGTGACTACTTTCTTTCTGGACGCAGTCTAGACGCATTCATCCATCAACCTGCAGTAGCTCATATATTTGTCTTTCTATGACAAAGTACAAGAGAACGCTGTATTTGCGTCATCTGCAAATATATGATCACCACCAGGGCTGTGCGGAAATATAATGAATTCAAAAACGGAAGAAAACGTCCAAAAAACGTTGGAAACTGAAAAGGACTAAAAAATTATAGTATGCTTCAATAACTAGTTTCTTTGCTGCTGATGGCTTGCAGGTGTCGTTCTACAACTTGTGATTTCAATCAACTCGCTAACGCACTCGAGGGTTTGCGCTCTAAATTAGCAAGCGAACTCAAGGAGAAAAAGATTAGCAGAATTATAGCAGGACGCGCCGCTGTCGACATAGCAGTAGCATAAAATTAGTGTTATCAACTTTTTGGCATGCTACATGATCTCAGTTCAATGGAAAGGATCTGAGGCGTTCTGACCGGCAAAATTTTGCTTAGGGACAGACATTTTCCTAATCTACGCATCTGAAAACAGGGCCAAGCGCGATAAAAAGCAAAATTGAACCAACTCAAGAATATTGCTCTTATTTTGCTCTAGATAAAAGCAACCTAAGTAGTTTAGTTGAAATCTGGATTTCAATCACGCTGTCGCTTTGCAATGTCCAACGTATTACCACTTACTGCAAATTACTCAAAAATTATTCGATTAAAACTTAATAAGTAATGGTGCATTTCACTGAGTTGACGGAATCTCACTTTCCAACAAATATGAGATGCAAATGCAAATATGCGATGGAAACGAGGACAGCTGGCACCATTTTGATCGAAATTGGATTTATTCCGAATAATCGATGCTATTCGATGCTCTGTGCAGCAATCTGTATGTTTCCGTGCTGTAGTCAGCAATTTTCATGGCCAGTAGCATTTCCGTAAATAATAGAGCAAGATAACGTTCGATCAACTGGTGACAAAATGGAATGGAATGAATGATCAAAAAGTGGTGCAGGTGGTATCACTACATATTGTGCTCGGGCGACATGGTGGAGTTGGAGGTTCCGCGGCTTAAAACTGCTTTCAATGTATACAGAGGATTCTGTGTTGTGCTTTGGACGGATATTCAGACACACGCTCCAACACGAAAAAAAACTTGAGAGAAAAAAAGCTCTCCAGGGAAAATATGCAATTCACTCTTGTTACAGATGATTCCTTCCTGCTTCGGTGTACCAGGTTGTTCAATTAGTTTTGTCTTTCGATAAGAAAAACAAAATTTCATGGTTCAAAATACAGTCTATTATTCAGTATAATCTCCCTGAACATTAATACACTTGAAAAAAAACAAGAAAAATTTTAAAAAAATCCAAAAAAATTCAATCTCATCCATAGTGATGAATCAACGCACAAAATCCACTATATCCTTTTTGAAAAGCTCCGAATGTTGCTGTGAAAGTCACATTCTAATGTGTTTTGTTCCATGATTAGCGAATGCGGCACCCATTGTGCACACAGCTTTCTAAAACTCAAAATTTCACTTAAAATATGGCTCACACTGCCTAATGAGATGTGTAGAGCCTCTACTAAATCTCTCTGTCAATCGACGATCTTCCAAAACCATATCCTATATTTTGGCTATGATTTCTGGTGTTGATGAGCTTTTTAAACGTTCTTCATGTGGATCGTATTCAAGGCTTGTACGACCACGTTTAAATTCAGCAACCCATTTTTCTACTGTTCTAATTTATTTATTTATTTATTAATTTATTCATGCGTGGGGAACCACGCGGAAAACATGAAATACAAAAAGCTAAACGGACCACAGACACAATTGACAAATCATGCTGAAAAAATTATCCGATAAACGACCAGGGTTGTGTTGAGCCTCAAGCAGTCTCTTTTAGGTACTTGTCGGCAAGCTTTTTGAACTGCGCTAATGAGGTTGGTATAGGATATTTCTTTGAAATTTTCAAAAATTCAGACCCAGCTCTCTGCGTGAAAAATGAGGCCCTCATACGAGTTTTGGCTGTTGTAAAACCCACCTCTAGTGGTTGAGTGGGAGAGCGTGTAAAAATCATTGAGGGGAACATGGATTTTCCCGGTGATCAATTTATACACCATAATGAGATCATACATCCTTCTACGGTAAAGCAGAGTGGGAAGTTTGAATAAACTGTTACGGACAGAAGCTGAAGGAATTGAAGCGTAATCATATCCATGTAGGCGAATCCAGAGCTTTCTAGTGAAGTTGTTCTGAACTGATTCAAGTTTCTGAGTGCAACGTTCAGAAACGGGGTTAAACACCGTCGTACCATATTCCACTAGGGGGCGAATGTATGATTTGTAAGCTAGTATAAGATGCTCCGTTGACTTTGTTGATAGAGCTTTGAACAGATTTCGTATGGCTCTATCTGCTTTATTAGCAATCGTTTCACAGTGTTCAGTGAAGCTAAGCTGTTCGTCCGTCCAGTATGAATCCTAAATCTCGCAATGTGCTGGAGCTATTGACCTCCAGCTCACCAAGGTAATATATGTGTCTATCAACGGAATCACCAAGATGAAGCACCTTAGTCTTAGGGGCTGACAGGGGAGCTGCCATTTTTCTGACCAATCAGCGATTGAATTGATTGCCGATTGTATAGCGATGCAATCTTCGGTGTTAACAATGTTTTTGTAAATCTTGATATCATCCGCAAATATTTTGCATGAAACACTGAAGCTACTCCTCAGATCAGGAATGTTTGAGGTATACAAACTAAAAAGAATTGGTGAGAGGACACCGCCTTGTGGTACGCCACTGGTAACTGGATATGATTGAGAAAATGAATCATTAATTTTTACTTGGAAGGATCTTCCAGTTATAAAGTTGTTTATCCATTTGACTATCCTAGGATGAATGCTGAGAGACAGAAGTTTCGAAATGAGCTTATCAAAGGGAACCTTATCAAAAGCTTTCGTGAAATCAAAATAAATGACATCTAGATTGATTTTAGCATTTGGGTTTCAGTGGACCTGCCAGCTCTGAAGCCGAAATGATTATCCGGTATTAAGAAGTTGGTCTCAATAAATGAAACCAGTGTTGATTTTAGAATTCTCTCTAAAACCCGGGCAAACACTGATGTTATGCTAATCGGGCGACAATTTGAAGCTAAGTTATGAGGCGGTTTCTTAGGAATAGGTGTAATAAATGAGTGCTTCCACCAAACAGGAATTTCACTATACATAAAACTGCAGTTGAATATGTGTTCTAGGGGGTAGGAAATAGCAACCGCGATCTTATTTATGAAGTATGATGGTACCTCATCGGGAGTAGTAGAGACTGAAAGTGGTAATTTACATAGGATATTGTAAATCTCCTCTTTATGAAACCATACACCGCTATCACTTATTGGGTGGGGTGAATTGAGGTTGGACCAGTCAGCTGTAAACAAGGAGTCTTCAGAAAAAGACATTTTAAATTGTTTAGCAAGCATAGATGCCTTGGCTCGATCTGTAAAGGCAGAAACGCCTGCATCATCTTTTAGAGTAGGAAGTCCTCCAACTTTCTTTATTCTCGAGTTGACTAGCCTGTAAAATGAAGCTTTCTTGGGTTGTTGAAGTATTTTACGTTCAATATAATCACTAGGTTTTTTGAGCAGACGATCAAACTTGTCTGTAATGTATCTAAAATTATTGATTTTTTCTATACTGGGATCGGATTGTGCATCTAACCAAGCACTTTCCCTTTGAGCAAATAGTCTCGAAAGATTAGGTGGGAAATTTTCATTACACAAAAGACGTTTCTCCACAGGGACGAATGTGGGAATACACGTATGCAAAATCGACAAAAATTAATTCATACTTATCGTTAACAAGTGGGGCTTCTTCAAGCAGCGAGCGCCAATCTAGAGAGCATAAGTATTGACAAATGAGTTCGTAATTAGCTTTACTATAAGCTCGGCGTAAGCAATATGTTAGTGGAGCAACATTTGTGGGAATATAAAATGATACCCGAGAATGATCACTAGAGCCGATAGGTGAACTCACCGCTATATTATTCACTAGGTTAGGAAGGCTGCTGAGGAGGAGATCTGGAATATGTGTGCCACGGGTCGGTACACATATAAGCTGTTGGAGTTGACAAGAATTACACATCTCCACAAAAACCTTTGAGGTGGTAGAGTGATGATGAGGGGACTGCATTAGCCAATTTATATCAGGTAAATTGAAATCACCATTTATGATGTACTGACCCTCGCACGTTGAAAGATCACTTAAAACCTTGGTAAGCTGGAGTGATTTGTTGACATCACACCTGGGGGTTCTGTAAACACAAGCAAGCCTTATGGCAGAATGAATTTGCTTCAAGTCGCAACAGAGCATTTCATATCCATCAGGAACAGATTCAACCCAAATAGTATCGAAAGCAATGGATCGTTTAATTAGTATGAGTACACCTTCACCCCTTTTCAAGTTTCTGTCACATCTCAAATAGTTGAAGTCATTACTCAAACTTCCCAGGATAGGTGCTAGGTCGATAGAATCGTTTAACCAAGTTTCTGTTATCATAATGATATCATAATTAAAGTTTTTGATAGTGAAATCGAGAGAGGAAATATTCTTTTGTATTGAACGAATGTTACAATAAAGGCATTTTAGGGTATTCGCAAGTATCCGGGGACTGCTTTTTAGTTTAACACAGACGTAGTCGATTGTGTTTGTGGAATGGCTGTACTAGTAACACTGATAGATGCACGACGGGCATTCGAATTAGCATTTGAAGTAAGCCGTTCAGCTCGCAAGCGATCTCTTTCACTTTTTGGAAGAGAGGGTCTAATGTAGACCCCTCTCATCATCGCGAAAGATTTTAGCCAGTGAGCTCTACGGATGATCAAATTAGCATGGAAGGTCGAGGGCATGACAATCTTTAATAATCGGGGTCTGTAATGATTTGGCCGGTCCATTCGAAAAATCGAGGCAGGTTGACACTCAACGCCTACTCAGAACTTTCCAGCCTAGGTTGTTGCGTCTAATTAGCCCGATTCCTTGTTACATGCGTCTTTACAGGGTCGAAAACGTCATTTCTTGTCACTTGCACGTATGAAAGACGCAAGTAACATACGAGGGGGTGTGTATGGTAAGTGCGTCTTTCGGATGAGACCACAAAGACGCAAGTAACAAACCGTTTAGACGCAAGAAAGCTACTCAAATTGTTAATGACGAGTGCGTCTTTCACAACTGATTGATTTCTCGTCGATAACCACTACATTTCACCTTTCCCCGATAAGTTCATGTGTTTTGCTGATAAGAAAACTTTCTCAGATTTTCATTTTGTTCGTAATTTTACGAACTATATTTCAAAACAAGGCGGTAGCGTACGACTGCTGTGTTGTGCTTACTGAAGTCGGGACATTGTTCCTAGACATGACTTTCACACATCCTGGGCTTCTCAAGTATTCGCGGTGTTCGTGAAAAATAAGGAAACCGCGGAGCTGTAGACGACGAGTATTCTCGTCCGCGCGTACATTAACGCTTTGTCGGCGTCAAATCTAAAACTCAAAATCCACATATTACATAGAAATTCGTGCGATCCGCAATTTCACGCCCTGAAATTCGGTTAGAACTCACATAGGCAACCTGATTCTTTCTGGTATACAGCGCAGTGCAAAAGTATAGGTCCACTATAAATTTCTCATTTTCGCTAAATTACGATTCGCGCTTCACGAAAATACAAAAATTCAGTTACGCACAGTTACGTGTCCACGGTGAATATCGTCTCCTAATTTCGTCGAAAATTAAAACAATCGGTAGCTCACTGCCGCATTAGAGTTAAAAACTTACAGAAACGGGTCTAGAAGAGCACTATGAGGCCATAATTTTTGCGTTTTGCGCGAAAAATGCAAACAAGCGTTTTTGGCGCCTTTTTTGCCTTAACTCTGTTCATGATGGTCAATTTGGAGAATCCGAAGAAATATTTGGAATCAGGATCGAGAGTACTCTTCTTTAGCATTTGCACTATTTGGTATACTTTGTACAAAGCATTTAGGCGTAACAGCATGGACACATTCGCTCATAAATTCCTTGATTGCGGAATCGCGATTCGGGTTGATTGTTTCTTGTCTAATTTTGCATACATATCTTCTTGAAGAGGGAGCCATGTGTTATTCCAGAAAAAATGGGCACACGAGACTGATTCCCAATATCCTGTTAGATTCCCAAATGGACCCCTTTTGAACAGAGTTATGGAAAAAAGAGCGAAAAATGCTTTTTAGCGTTTTTTTTTTGGGCCAAAAACGCCAAAATAATGGCCGGTATTGCAGTAACAACGTTTCTCTGCAGTAAGGTATCTGCGAGCTCGAGGTATGAAACAATCTTCCTGCAGGAAGGGTAAATCTCATAGTTATTTAATAATAATCAGTAATAATCTTAATGTCATATTGTTTTGTTCTTTTATTTGTCAACTACAAGAACGTAGGAACCTTAAGCTATCCATTAATGCACTTGTCGTAGTCAAATATGAAGATAATTAGTGTTTTTGCCCACGAAGATTGGGCCGTTGCCGTACTTATCATCATGCACATGTTGAACATCGATTGCACACTCACGCAATGTACGGCGCGCCTCATAAGGGCAAGTCGTTGTTATTCGGAATAAATAGTTCATTGGTACCTCTCGGGTCCTCAGCCGCCGCCGTGACGAAGGCTAGGAGATTTTCAGTGTAATGGGCACGCAAGCATAGAGTAAGGCGCCTGCGTGTTCAGCGTTTGTTACATGCGTCTTTGAGGAAGATTAGATGCGCCTTTGTTGTAAGGCGCCTGCGCGTTAAGCGTTTGTTACGTACGTCTTTGAGGAATGATTCATGCGCCTTCAATGTAAGGCGCCTGCGTGTTCAGCGCTTGTTACATGCGTCTTTGAGGAATGATACATGCGTCTTTAGTTCTAGGTATTTGCGTCTTTATGGTATGTAGCATGATGCTATCAGACTACATACTTATAAGGCGGAAATAGCTAGGCTGGAAAGTTCTGAGTAAGTGGTCTAAAATGTTACGAACACAAACTGCATCATGATTGACTCTAGTGGAGGGAATAAGGTCACCAGATTCATCAATACCGGATACGACTATTGATCTCTTACGTTCATGCTCTTCGAACGATGTATGAGGTAATTGTAGGTGAACAATCATTATACACTTTTAACATTCATTCGTAAATTTCTTTTGGTGCTACACCTTCCAAAAATATGAATTTTATCACTGCACGATATTCAATTTTTCCATTGCTGTGACACGGCGACACTAAATGGCTTGTAAGCAAGGAATGAATTGACAGGTTGAAATGAAACTTCACATACGTTGATATGAAGAGTGTACCAACAAAACAAAAAAAATGGACTAGTAGTAACGCCCTCTCTTATTGAATGACAAAACTTATTGAACAACCTGTTACTTTGCCGCTCTCTGCACCTCTCACCAGGAAACCTCTTCTGGTCAAAGGGGCCATTTCGAATGAAATACACTTTTCTAGCACTATTTTGAACACAAATTGCCAATATACCCACCTCAGCTGCCTAGATGAACTCTGAAAGAGGGTATAGGAAATCTGGGACGCTTCGCGGGAAGGTGGAAGTACCACCTATCAGGCATTTTCTGAGTTTTCCAACAAAAAATTGCGGATTTCGCTCGAAATTTGTATTTATGAGTAATTTGAGGTGCTGAACACAAATCTAGAGCTCGCTTGTGACGATATTCTTGAGTCCACTGTAAATTACGATACGTAAGATTCCATTCAGCTGTCGAAACCCACCTTAATACTTCAAAAATCGACACCTTAACGTTAAACTCGTGTTAACCCCCCCAAATAACCCCTACAGAGATTTTTTAGGGCGATTCCAAGACATTGACCTAACTACCGTATACACACAGTAACCTACAGTAAACTATTTAAAATCGATAGACGAACCTAAGATTCGTGTTGAGCACTCCAAACCACCCTACCCCCCCCCCCAAAAAAAAAATGAACCAAATCTATAGTAGCATTCAAGACATCGACAAATGTGGATGTTTTTAGACATGGATACAACTCGCTGAATATTTTCGGGCAATGAAAAAAAGATTATAGATTCGTGGTCAGCACCACAAAATAAACCCCACTGACAGTTTCATTTTTCAGACTGATGTGAAGCAATTTTCTCAGCCGCTTTAAATCCACCTGATTTACTCTGACAGAAATTGTCGTTGCGGATCCGCGATAGTGCCTCTTCGGAGCCTACAGGCACCGAAGCGGCAGTACAGTGGAGCCGTAGCGGTAGCGCGGGAATGCCGCTGCGGCTCCTCGCTAGTGCCGCCGCGGCGTCGGGAGTGTATATCATACGAAGGTGAATAAGAAACGTAATACAACTAAGGGGGCCTAAGAACAAAAATACGTATGTACCTGCGGTTGGCACGTCCTCCGTCTGATAAAGGCAGAGGTTACTGCTGTTTTTGCGCCCATGGAAATACGGAATGTACCTCAAAATTGGGTAATTGAACAGGCGGCAATTTTATTTGACCACACAGGGCAGTACATCGTACTCCACGCGGGTTTGCTGCTGCATCCTCTCGGAGCCGGCGCGATTCTAACGCGGAGCCGCTGCGGTACTACAGCGGAACTATCGCGGCATAGTCGAGGGTCGCGGTACTTTCCCGACACTGACGCGGCAAATTTTCTCAGAGGATTTACATGAAGAATTACACAGCCAAACAAGGGGAAAACGTCAGGCGGAGGAAGGAGAAAACTTCATTCGAGGCTATCGTAGGCAGTGTCCGATGGGCATATTCGGGTGGATTCCACGTCCGGAAATGGTTCTGAAAAAAATTCATTCCACTTGGAATGGCCACTGTGGCTAATAATCCTTTCTCTGTCAGTGTCTTTTCTTAGGCTATTTCACAGAAGTAAGGACTTATTGTGCGCCTCCCAAGGAATCCGTGCCAGTGGCGTATTCTCGCCAGATATTGCAATCTGCTAGAGAGTCTCAGGTGCTGTTGTGTCATGTCCGCAGGTCTAGCGGCCACCTTATGTACCAGTATACAAGTGTATCATTAGGAGGGATATCTAGTCAGTGGACAGCTACCCTCATCCGAATCTTGCTTTTTTCCTTCCCACCATTTTCATTTGAGCACTTACGATTTTTGTGTTTGGACTTTTTTTGAACTATCTTTCGGATGTGCTATTGAGTTTATAGTTGTATAAATAGGTAGTTTTTTTAATTGGTCAAGATAAAGAACCCATAGGAGATGTGGGATCAGCTCAGGCTATTTGTCTTATTTTTCCTTCAGTTTTTTATCCTAAACAACCACTATTTCTTGCAAGGTTTTGATAAACATTGGGGAACGTGTTTTACATAATTTTAAAACGAGCCGTTCACTTGGCATTGCTAAGAAATAACATGCATAGTGCAGCTTCGATATTTATAATTCATTTCGCCAAATGCTTAAAAAAGGGACTTACCTTTTTGGAGAATTATCGCATTGAGCCTGTCTGTTAATAGCTTTATAAAGAACCGCTAACGAGTTTTCAAGGGCATTCATTGAGCCACCAGAAATAAATTGATCAAAACAGCGGAAGTTATTTGAACAGATTTTTTTGTAATATCATCGTACAAAATTCTTATTTTTTCTGCCCATCTAAAGAGTGTAAGACAGCTCTGATTGATAGCAGTATCACATGGAGAAGAAGAGAAACCATTTGAAGTTAACTTTCCATAATGAATTTTCATAATGCACCTGGGTAAACCGGAGACGAAATAACTCATTTTATCTAAATGTTAGAAATTCGTACACGTTCATTCCAAACTTTGTCCAAAACAGTAATTTGGGGCACTGTACACAAATATAAGACTTATTTTCAGTATTTCGGAAGATTACGGTCGGTTACTGTAGACAAATGATCCTTTTCCCACAGTAACATACAGTAGTCTTCTAAGAAAATGAAAATGGATCTTATAATCGTGTTCAGCGCCCAAAATAAACCTCCCGGACAAAGTTTGGGCTGGAAATGTTCAAATTGCTAAAATCCAAAGAATTGCATTTTTTTTGCAGTTTTGATCTACACATGTGCATTGAGAGAATTTACCGAGCTTCAAATTGTTGCATTTTGCCTTCCCCACAACAATCAACAGACCATTTTTCAAAACTTCGGTTAGTGATGGGATGAGTTCCTAGTGAGCGAATTAAAGGCATCGCTTTCATTTTT
Source organism: Aplectana chamaeleonis (assembly GCA_029168955.1). NCBI lineage: Eukaryota > Metazoa > Nematoda > Chromadorea > Rhabditida > Cosmocercidae > Aplectana > Aplectana chamaeleonis. The sequence continues at coordinate 39,742 of JAPDOI010000947.1, read as the reverse complement.
TGTGTTCAAGCAAGCCGTTGGGGCCGGCCGGGGTCAGTCAGGAAGTGTGAAGCTCAAAGGATGAGGCCAAAAAATGTTATGGTCACCAGAAAACGGCTGTTCGTCGAACATCTAGCCATACTGGGTCGATCGTGTAGTACTTTTTTCTAGGATGCCCATGCGACCATCAGGCAACGTCGAAAACAATAACGGCATATACTCCGCAAGTATAGAAAGTTTGAGAATGATCCTGGGACAAAGTACATATATACCCTTACTGCGTATTGGAAGACGGAGTTATAAAAAAATTATGATTTTCTGCTCGTACGATCACTTCACGTTTGGGCTTGTCTTACTTAATGCGAAATTCAATCAACTGTATACCAATCGACTTTTTGAAGTTGTTCCCTAACTAGGGAGTGACCAGACTTGGTTTGAAGAACTTCGCCTGTAGCCATGTTTTTTCCTGATCGACTACCCTCCGTGTACTCGTGAAAATGTTATTTTAGCTGCGCGAGTAATGAAAAAAAAGTTATTCTCACAGCGTAGCTGACTTGAACGCAAAATTCTAGCTGACTTGAACGCAAAACTCAGATGTCAGGCAGGACTCGAACCTGCATTGCACGCTTTCCGGGCGAGAGTGTTACCATCACACCACCCGCTGTATCCTTCAGCTGTTCACACATCAACTGTGCAGGCACAACAGCAATCACTCGTTAACGGGTATGATCTGGTAAGCACAAATCGGCATTAAATCCAGTAATGCTGAGGCCCTTTAAGACAGAATTGTGATGTTTTTGAATATTTAGTACCGACACCCCGCTGTATCCTTCAGCTATTCACACATACTGACTGACTGACTGACTGACTGACATACTGACTGACTGACTGAGGTGGCTGACTTGAACACAAAACTCAGATGTCAGGCAGGACTCGAACCTGCATTGCACGCTTTCCGGGATTTAATGCCGATTTTTGCTTACCCGATCATACCCGATAACGGGTGATTGCTGTTGTGCCTGCACAGTTGATGTGTGAACAGCTGATGGATGCGGGGCGGGGTGTCGGTGGTGTAATGGTAACACTCTCGCCCGGAAAGCGTGCAATGCAGGTTCGAGTCCTGCCTGACATCTGAGTTTTGCGTTCAAGTCAGCTACCTTGTGATAACTTGTAATCATATACCATGCCATAAAAAGGCATTAAATGTCCAAAAACATCAAAGTTATTTTCTTTTATAGAAAAATTTGATTTTTTCAGCGCTTCAAATTATTCCGGGGGTTAAAGGCAGTGTTCATGAAGAAAAAGTGGCTCGTTTTTTTCGGCTAAAACGTAAGCTTTGGGTCCCTATAAGAAGATCAAGTACGGAAGTGCGACGAAAAACGGCCGGTATGTGGGTGAAAACCTCGTGGGCCAGCCAACCCATTGAGCCACTCCGCCCACGTCCTATAACAGTTCCCCTCAATTCGTGGTTAAAGGAGCGATGGTTTCCGATCAAAAGCCCCGTTCTTCCCTTCATTCTCAACGTCTCTCTTTACTCAGGTCAGCTCGCACAGATCGGCTGCAAAAAACGGAAGTTACAAGCCTTGGACAACTCTTTGACAATGCTTCCCTAGCTGAACTTTGAGGGGCCATAACTCCAGGGGTTTTGTACGATTAAAGGGACATAATTAAAATCAGCATGGGACCGTTTTCAAGAAAACGGCGGAAAAAATCGTGAACACTGCCTTTAATTTGGGGCGCTGAACACAAATACGGGACTCGTTTTCAGTGTTTTGCACGATCACGGAAGTGTAGAGCAGATAAATGTTATTATACCTTTAGATTGAGGGCTCAGGAAGATAGAGATTCAGGGTTTTTCCCGCTCATAACTTTTTATTTTACTACTACTCGGGCAGCTGGAATAGCGTTTTTACTGTACCCGGAAGGTATTGGATCAGAAAAAAAATGGTTACATGGGTAGTTCTGGCAACCAGGTCTGGTTCAGGACAACACAGTAGCCAGTAATTTGTTATCGTAGCGTGCTCCGCTCAATACACATATTTTCGCTCTCGAAGCCAAATTTCGGTTCGCATTTGCGGAAAACGGCTATCGCATCACGCAACAGGATGGTAATCGGGCTGGGACCACTTGATCTTGTCCGCAATTGCGTACCGGAATTTGGCTCCGAGATGACAGTATTTCGTTTTCTGAAGGTGGTTCTATATCATAACAATATCGGAAATTGAACCCCAAAAAAACTTAATCAACCACTCATAACAAAACAAAAAACATTTATATGATGCCGATCTCGTTGGCGCAATCCAGTGCATCATAATCAGTCGTCAAACGAATGTACGCATTCTTCTCCATAAGAGGGGTGATGAGTGTGTTAATCTTTTGCACCTCAATGTTGTGCAACTTCTTAACGGTAGCCTTATCAACGATGAACACAAGGGTATTATGATCCTCAATCTTCCTCATAGCAGACTCAGTCGTCAACGGATGCTTGATGACCGTCTTCGGTCACTTACCACCCCTCGGCGGCGCGACGGCCTCTCTCTCGCGCGACGAGTGCTGCGGCAGAGAAAGAGAGTCAGCGGGGAGGGGGACTTTAGGACAAAATCATTATAGGATGGGTTAATTACCCTCTATAAAACGTCGAAATTCACATCACTCCAGGCGTCTCTACCCTCCGCTCCCCACCAGCCAGCATAGGAACAAAGTGAATTTCGCCGTTTTATAGCCTGTATACGCCATCTCGCGCCTCGTCAAAGTTGCCAACAGCGATCTTCCTCCCGAGTCTCTGCGAGAGACATTAGACAGCCAAGATCTGGCCGCGGCGGGAAGGGTTGGGGCTCAGACGAGTTTTACAGGCGTCCTCCACCATGAAGGCTGCACCTCGCCCCTCACGACTGGACCACAGAAGGGAACCAATTCTCGCCACTATTGATTACAGGAGTGGTAGAAATGGTTGACTACAATAACATATTAGACATTCTGAGACATTATACTCTGTTTATCTTTAATTGCACAAAAAACGGTCCGCCAATAGTCCTCTAATGGGCCGGCTAGTACCGTAGTTTACGTCCACGACGCGTTCTTGGCAGACCCGGGTGTGCACCGGGGTGTGCTGAGCGATCGATTAATCAATGCAGTCACTCGGCCACCCACCCTGCCACTGTGCACACCCGGGTCTGCCAAAAACGCGTCGTGGACGTAAACTACGTTACTAGCCGGCCCATTAGAGGACTATTGGCGGACCGTTTTTTGTGCAATTAAAGATAAACAGAGTATACATGGTTATTATGTACAGATTTAGAGCCATTGCACGATTATTACACGCTTATTATTACATTATAATCCTTATTACTATGACATGCGTTATTATATAGTAAAAAAATTCCAAATTTAAAAAAAAAATTCGTATGTTACATAACTTATGTAACATAAGTTACAGCTTTTATGCTGTCGATTTACCTACCGAAGATAGGTTTCCGAACAATTTGCTTCCTAAATCATGAAAAAAAAACCCTGCATGGAAAGTTACTCTGCAAAGAAAAACTTCTACACTTCCGTGAGAATTTCGTGCCGTTGGCAAATTATAAACTTGTAGTGCATTCCGTGTCTTTTTATTTCATTTTTTCATTCTTTTTTTCAGCTTTTTCATTCAGTCACTTCGGCTACGTATTTCCTCGTTGTATTTCTTATATCTAATTCACACCTTGATCCGTGAAATGTTTTCAACCAGCTTATTGCACTCATATGGCATTCTGTGCTCTTTCAATTAATAAGTTCTAAGTCATTCTTTGTGATACTCTTATACAACCGAATTGACGACTAGATCAGGTCACTGTCCTTCCCTATGGCGAAGCGATTAGCATGGGTCAGCTCAGCGTGTTGGCTCTCCCTCCATCTCTGATGCAAAGGCACGTCCCTTTGTCGCGCTGCGACGAGCTCGTCGCACCGCGACGAGCTCGTCGCAGCGCGACGTCTGCGAGAGATATGTAATTAGGGGGGTCCTTGTTCCCCATTGGCGAACTATGAGTAGCTGCGAACCATCGTTGTTGAGGTATGCTATAATGATTTTGTAAGTCCATCACCCAGTCAGCGCGCTGAGACGGCGAGTGATCAGCAGCCGGCTGCCGAACGAGCCCGCCGCCAGCAGCTGGTCGGCGCAATGGGAGCAATACAAGGATGAGACGGCGACTTTGGTGGAGAATTTCGTAATTATTTTGGAGATCACGTGGCCGATTGAACTCCTACTGTTCTCCTGGGTAGGTGAAAACACCGGCCACTACTTCACATCATTTCTCAAAGAAAAATTTGAATGCTCTTGAACAAAATTTTCCAAAATGTTCTCTGAGGGGCTGTCGCTTTTCGAAAACATTACGTTAATCGAATAGCGTGTTATTCTGCGCTTCAGTGGCGATCTCAAGAGAAGTGATCTCGAAGTTCAGTGATACGGTCGCTTTGATCGATTAAAGTGACAACATTCTTATTAGGTATTCATACCGTAAGCCTAAAGCTCATATCATCAGTGTGAAGCGAGACTTCCTCAGTAGAAAAATAAGCAATGTATTTGTATGTAAAATAGTAACTATTTGAAAGTTTTAGGTTTATAGGCAAAACAAAATGATATTTGATACGAATTCTTTTGGCGTCTGTACTCATATCACTAGCAACTAGGTGGCTCCTAACTGAAAAGATACGTAGTTAGAGTTTTAAGAGTTTAAAAGCACCGCTCAACAACCAGTTTTGAGCTTATTTATTTTTACTTTTATTTTTATCTCCATTTTATCCCAATTTAATTTTTTTGTTTGGAATAATCATATTCCGAGACCTTTTAAAGTAGAAACAGTATGTACAATCGGCATGTATCCCAGCGATACTTTGCGTACCGTGTTGCAGGTTGGCGCAAACTCAGTCCCATACGATATAATATAGGTGCACCGAGTTTGCGCCAACTTTCAATGGGGAACTCAAAATATCACTAGGATGAATGCCGACACTGCTATAAAATCTTTATCTTGAAAATCAAGCAACTGTTTTCTGGAAAACACAATGATGGAAGTGGGGAAACAATCGCTCCGCTTCCAAGACAGCGTGATAATAGCTGCAACGAGGCTACCTAGAGATAAGACACAAACTATATGCTCAAGCCAATCTTCAATGGACTGAGGCAAGATTAGAACACGATAAACATTCGACTTCAGCGGAATTTCATGACAACTTCCTGTCTTCTTAATTCCTTCTTCTTGATTCCTTCCTTCCTTCATTCCTTCCTTTCTTCCTTTCTTCCTTTCTTCCTTCCTTGCTTTCTTGCTTTCTTCCTTCCTCCCTTCCTTCCTTCCTTCCTTCCTTCCTTCCTTCCTTCCTTCCTTCCTTCCTTCCTTCCTTCCTTCCTTCCTTCCTTCCTTCTTTCCTTCCCTTCCTTCCTTCCTTCCTTCCTTCTTCTTGATTCCTCCTGCCATTATTTTCTTCTTCTTTCTTCTTTCTTTCTTTCTTTCTTTCTTTCTTTCTTTCTTTCTTTCTTTCTTTCTTTCTTTCTTTCTTTCTTTCTTTCTTCTTCTTTCTTTTCTCTTCTTTCTTTCTTTCTTTCTTTCTTTTCTTTCTTTCTTTCTTCTTTCTTTTCTTTCTCTTTCTTTTTCTTTCTTTCCTTTCTTTCTTTTTCTTTCTTTTCTCTTTCTTCTCTTTCTTTCTCTTTTCTTCTCTTTCTTCTTCCTTTCTTTTCCTTCCTTCCTTCCTTCCTTCCTTCCTTCCCTTCCTTCCTTCCTCTTCCTTCTTCCTTCCTTCCTTCCTTCCTTTCCTTCCTTCCTTCCCTTCCTTCCTTCCTTCCTTCCTTCCTTCCTTCCTTCATTCCTTCCTTCCTTCCTTCCTTTCTTCCTTCCTTCCTTCCTTCCCTTCCTTCCCTTTCCTTCCCTTTCCTTCCTTCCTTCCTTCCTTCCTTCCTTCCTTCCTTCCTTCCTTCCTTCCTTCCTTCCTTCCTTCCTTCCTTCCTTCCTTCCTTCCTTCACTTAAGGTTCCTTTCTTTGACTTTTTATTTCGCTACTTCCTTTTCCTGCTCTGCTCCGTCACCATCTCTTTTCTCCATTTTCTTCCTTTTCTTCTACATTTCTTTTCTTCGTATCCGCTTTTTTTCATATTTTCCTCTCTCCTTCTCTCTTCATCATTTCATTTCAATTTTTCGTTTTTTCTCTTTTTCCTACTCAACTCTTTGTCTACATTTTTTTGCCTACAACTTCTCCATCTACTCCCATATCTACTCTACTTCTGTTTCCTTCTTTCTTCCTCTCTTCTCCAATGTTCTCTTTTTTGTTTTACTTCACTTTCTTGAGAATCCTTCATTTTCTTCTATCCTTCCGTTCTTGATTTTGGATGTGGAATTATATCTGTATCACAAAACTGAACATTTTCATTTATATTTTCACCTAACAATAAGTGAAGTGACTAAGTTATAGACGAAAAATAGAAAAAAGAAAAAAAGCAGAGGTGACAAGTGAAAGAAAAAAATCATGAGGGAGAAGAAGAACAGAAAAGAAGAACACGATCAAGAAAGTGAAAAAAGGAGAGCAAGAAAAGGGGAATGACGGAGAGGAGGAGAAGAAAAAAGGAGAAGAGGATGAAGCGGTTGAAGGAAAACAAGTAGGGAGAAGATGAGTAGGAAGGAAAGGACGAGCAAAAGAGTGAAGTGAGAAATAAATAAGGCAACGCAAAGACACGGAAAAAAAGAAGATGAGACGAAAAAAAGATGGAGATGAAAAAAGATTACGGGGAGGAGAAGAGAAGAAGATTGTAGGGGAAGGAGTAGAAAATGAAGAAGATACGTAGAATTCAACAATACGGAAAACACGAATCAACTTCTGTGTCTTTTATGGTCCCCGGTGAACAAAGAAAATGGAACAGTAATGCCTAAAAAGTAGCAGCATTGCGAATGCGGCAGTCTTTCAAATGGCACGTATCGGCAAGCTATTTCGTCTATGCGGGTACTGATTCTACACTTGCAACTATGTAACAATTTTTGAATAATTGCATTCATGAATCGCATTCGCAATTTGCAGATCAAAAATGCACGATTGGAAATCTTCAGTTGAATAATATGATATATATAATCTTCTCTGCAGATGGCCAGTGTATGTGCAATCGTTCCGGCAATATCCGGATATCCTCTAAACCGTATCGGAAACCGTCTTATTTGTATCCAGGAAGAACCTTTACAAATGCGTTTGGTTAACAATAGCACAATAGCATTTGATTTTAATTCAGTTATAGTTTGATAAAAAATCGGAAATTATTGCATGTTTTTAAAATATGCGTCGATAATCTCGGATAAACTGAAATTTCCAGACACCCAGCAAAAATTTTGTTACAAAACTGGTATAGTACGAGTGCTGCGACGGATCTCAATTAAAGGCCAATATTTTGTTGGAACATAAAACTGATGGTGAAGAGAGGAATCTCTTTTTGCAGTTATCGTAAGACTTTGGTGTGGAATGCACTTATAACGATCTAGTGTAAGAGTTTTCACACTTACAAAGTTTAGAAGATCTGCCTCTGAACAGCTTTTATTAAAGAATAATTTTTCCTTTTCATCTAGAATAACCTTCCAGTTTAATCTGTGTTTATCACCACAAAACATTTTTTCCAACTGCAAAATAAAAAAAACCGGAGCCTGACTCCGTAGAAATTCAAAAACAGCACAACACGTTATAATTTGGAGTTGTTTCTTATACCTACTGCTTAATTCCCTTTCCCTTTATTGTATTCCCCTTGTCAGTCACTCCATAACTCAAGAAGTGTCATTTGACACCCTTCCTCACAGTTCCAGCCATCGTTGGAGCTTCCCCCGTACGGTAGGACGAAATAGAGCCGCCGCCGCCAGCAGCTGTCAGCCTGCCACTCTATCTACGCAGAGACACTAGACGACGAGGGCGCCAGCCGCGCTCTATACCGTTTCGCAGCAGCCGCCGCTCGGTCGGGTGGTAAGTGCCCCGTAATCCTTGATGATCGTGAACAGGGATGCGCGGCAAACGATTTTGAGATTTCGGCAAACGGAAATCGGCAAGAAAATCCCAAAAACCGCCGGCAAACAGCAAACGGCAATCGGCAAACGGCAAAAAACCTCATCCGTTAGATTGGCCCAAAAGTTATTGAAATGTGCCGTTCTACTTTTTTACCTTTTTTTCCAATACTTAAGCCAACATTTTAATAATTCTAATTCAAAAGAGTAGTTTCATTTAAAGACATCAGATGAACAAAAACAAGACATAGAGGGACCTCATGGGAATCAAAGAAATCGCCGCTGTGGCTTCGGCTCCTACAGGCGTTGAAGCGATGTCGTGGCGGCCCCGCGGTAGTGCCGCTGCGGCTCTGCGATCGGTAGCCGCGCTCTGACGAAACTAGAACAGACTGCGAGTAACTCATATGAAATGAGTCATAATACAACTGGGTGGTGCTCAGGTAAAACTAGTTGTCAAGAATCGGACGAAAAGTTGTCCTGCGGGCGTACGAATGCAGGACAACTGTCGCAGACTCTGGAGAATTCTGGACAACTTCTCGCCCAATTCTCGACCATTCCCGACAACTTCTCGACCAATTCCCGACAACTTCTTGCCCGATTCTCGACAGTTAACATACAGTTATACACATGTACAACTGTATGTACATACCAAAAATTGGGCTCCTGCCCATCCGATGATTACAACGTTCGGTGAAGTCCACGTGTGGTTTCACACCACTCTGTTTGACGAATTCCCAACTTGGCTCGCTTCTTCAACGTTTGCCAGAGGCAAACTGTGCATCGTATATGATGTGGGTCTACAACATCGTTGAACATGGGCCGCTATTGCCCTTGCCCAACACCAGTGCGCTATCAATGTAGCGGTCTTCAGAATTACTCTAACATAAGACGGTGAAAGTTTGAGTAGAGAGTAAATCGAACTCAAATATCCTACTCTCGTGGCTCCCAGTTTTCGAAATTGTCGACTTCCGGCGGGACCACACCTGAGAAAGGTGTGAGCCACTATACTGTAGCGGTGTTCAGCCTCCATCTTAGGCGGTGGAAGTTTACATGCAAGGTAAAAAGACCCTGATAGACTCGAATATCCTACTCTCGTGACCCATACTTTGCGAAATGTGGACTTCCGGCGGGTCCACACCTGCGGCTAGCGGCCAAACCGCTGGCTGCAGTTGTGGACCCGCCGTAAGTTCACATATTGTACATCAATATAATGCTAAACAACCATTGCAAGGTTTAAAGTTGCAAATTTCGCTCAGAACTGAATCATTCGAGATCTATTCAAATGAATAATCTTAATTTCGAACGTTATTCTGATACTTTTTGGGTAACTTCTTCAATGATATATTTTAAATCTGACTGGGTATGTTCGCTATTTCGAGAAGGTGAAAATTTAAAAAAAAACGAGTTTGATATTCCAGAAATCGGTGAAATACATTATAATTGATAACCAGCTAGAAGAATGGAGAAAAAAAGAAAAAAAACCACAGAGGACCCACACGAAAAGAAAAGAACGAAAACAGCAGTCGCAACATTTGAAGAATGTGGTGTAAAGAGGGTTCTGAAGTGATGTCCTGAATTCTTGGGAAATTTTCGACATATTCGAAACATATTCTCAATTTCGGAAGGAGTTGTCGAGAAATCTGTCCGAATTGTCGGCAAACTTTCGTTCCCCTGAAATCTCGACAACTTCTCTCAAATTCTGCAGAAATCGGCCGCAATTCACGACAAAAACTGCGAATCTCGGAATTCTCGACAACTTCTATCAACTTTCTGGACAACTTCTCGATTGTCGACCGATTCTCGACAACTATTCGTCCGATTCTGGACAACTCGTTTTACCTGAGTGATCTCGCGTTAAGCTCGCGCAAAACTGCAACATAACGCGAGCTGAGAAAGAAAATGGAAATAGATTATGAATGAAGAAAAAGATGGGTAGCTTTAGAAAAAGTTCTGGAGGACTTTTTCAAAAACTATCCCTCTTTCTCCTCATTCACACACTAGCTCCAATTTCTCTGTCAGCTCGCGTTAAGTTGAAGTTTTGCGCGAATTTACTGCGAGCTGGAAAAGTTCGAAACATCTCCAGATATTTATTTCTAAATTAAAACTTTTTTCCAGAAAAGACAGAATGAATTATTGTTTTGGGGGAATTTTGTTTATACTACATACGCGTATCTAGTGTCTCATAAGGTGGCATGCGAGTGCGTAGTTTCAGCAATGTCCGGTCCCTTTCCTAGAAGTCTTCCAATAAAAAGCTCGCGTTCAGCTGCAGTTTACCGCGAACTTACCGCAAACTTACCGCGAGTTAACTCGCGTTTTCAAACAGATTTACTTCCACCCCAGATAGCTCAAAACCCCGTATAACGGTTAAACGAAATTTGGATAATCGGATAACCCCTAGTGCCCACATAGCCGCGAGCATTTCCTTCCAATGTTTTGCCGAGTTTTGCCGGAAAAATAACAAAAATTTCGGCAAACGAGAAACGGCAAAAAAGTCCCAAAAATGGTCGGCAAACGACAAACGGCAATTGCCGCACATCCCTGATCGTGAACGAGTCAAGCTTGCACCGAGCTGGAGCAAACTTGCGGGGATACTTCGGGACTCTCGGTGTCTTCAGGGTCTCCGGCCGTCGGACGTGCACAGAGGTGCGCGTCTTCCTCTTCTGCATCGTGCGCTGGCCCTTGGCAACCTTCTTCTTGGCATCAAGTGCCTTGCCGACCTTTCCCAACTTCTCTAGTGTAAGCTGCTCCCATAAAATAGCGATTTAAAGTTCGCGAAAACTGTAAATCCTCCAGAACTTATACCATACCATGAAGTTTTGACCCAAGCGCGAAACTATCAAATTAAGTGGTGGCTTCATAATCACGAAAAGCATTGTAAAGCCTGTGTTAGAACACACTTTCCTGACCCGTTGCGGAACCGTCGGAGAGCGCGGATTTCTATGCATCATTAGAAGTTTCGGTCCTTAAAGGCCTTATTTCAGAAGTCAATGGACTACCTTAATGATGATCTCGTGGTTTTTGTCTGCTCATTTCTTGATTTGGTTTCGCTAGCTAGTTTGGCTGCCGTGTATCCAAAGTACTCGCCCATTATACTTCGCTCACTGAAGGGCAGCATCTGGTGTTTGAAACTGGTGAGTTTATTAGGAAGAGTTAACTAGGTTTGGAAAAAAAGGGAGTTTCTGTTTCTTGTGTCAGGTTGATAAGTGATTGAAGAAACATTTTGTTATCGAAAACTCATTTCTGTTCCTCCCAGTGTTTCGCAAGTACATCAATGTGTAAGGTATCGAATACGATGTCAACTGAAATTCTCCAGAGGAAGTTGTTCGATGCTCTATGCACACAATCTTGTGTTATTTATACTTACTTAGACGCTCACAAGGAAACACTAGTAGGAACACAAACTAGTTTGCTTTAAAATGTTTCTTATGGTGAAGATGGCCGTTTCAAATGAAATACACACTTCCCGGAGCAATATGCCCTCCCGGATCTGCCTACAATCGCTTAGGAATGGGTAATAGGCGATTTTAAAGCTTTGCGGCTACGTAAGGGTAACGATAGGGGTAGATGCACCCATAAGACAGCTCTTCGAAAAAAAAAAGAAACCCACGCCACCTCAATGATCGTAAGCCTAAATTTTTAAATCTTTCTCCATAACGGGGCTACTGCATCCAGCTTATACCTTTATCAACTCTGGAATAGATTAGCCTCGTAAATGTTCGCTGAATTGCTTCGACCATATTAATGCTTTTCTTGAGAAATGGACTCCATACTACGGAACAGTATTCTAGGTGAGGTAATACATGCTTTTGATGATGTCCTTGTCGCGGGCTGACCCCTGCTGTGGGCCGTGTCATGGACCTATCCTTGTTGGGGGAGACTCGCTCCAATTGAAGGGGGCGGGACCACGTCCTTATGAAGGGGTGGGTTCCGCCCCTACAGAAGAGGCGAGGTTCCAGGAAATTAGAAAGGCTATCGTGGCCGAGTCGGGCTCCACAGTTGTCTAACAAGGGATGTATACAAAGCGGGTGTCGGACCTGCGGAAACGAATAGTATTGCTAGTGTCTCTTGGGCATATATAGTAAAACTGCGTAGTACCCCATCCCGAGCCGCAGGTTCCGAAAAGTTATAATACCAAAAAGGCCGATTTTAGCGGTTTTTAAACCTTTCAAAACGCGCATTTGTCTTCGAAAAATCCCGAAACGGATCCCATAATTGTGTTCAGCGTCCAAAACTACCACCCTGAGCAAAGTTTCGGGGGAAGCCCATTCTGCAAACTTTGCGGAGACTGATAGTGTTTTAGACTTAAAGGCACTGTTCGCGATCAACTTCATCCTCGAATTTTCCATGACAAACGCTTCTCGTGGCTCTCAGAAGCAGAACAGCGTCGAAAAAACGGGACGAAAAGCTACCCAGGAGCCGCAAAGCGGCTTAGAAAAGTGGGAAAACCCCGCCGTTGTGGGCAGGTCCCGCCTCTTCCCGCCCCTCGACGTGAACAAAGGAACACTCGAAATCGTAAGTTGAGCCATGGTTTCCGATCAAAATCCCTGTTCTTTCCTTCATTCTCAACTTTCTCTTTTACTCAGGTCAGCTCGCATACATTGGCTGCAAAAAAGACGGAAGTTACAAGCCTCGAACAACTCGTCCACCATTTTCCCTAGCTCAATTTTTGAGGGTCCATAACTCCATCCCCAGAAGGTCTTGTACGATTCCAGAAGCATCATTGAAATCAGAATGGGACCGGTTTCAAGACAGGCAGAGAAACAGAAAAGCGATTTTTATCGCGAACAGTGTCTTCAATTATAGGCAGCGTTCACGATGATCATCCTCGTTGACTTTCCACTGTGAATTGATAGGCGAGAAAGATACTAGGCTCCCAGTGTCGAAAGAATGGTGGAGAACGAGCCAGGAGCGGCAAAATAACGGCTGCAAACACAAGCGATTTGGTGCCCCAGACACGCCTGGTGCCCCAGATCCGCCCCTCGGAATGAACAAATGAAGACTCAGATTACAGGAATGATCAAGTGAAGAAAGTCCGTCCGCCAAAACGCAGCGATCCGCCCGCGGAGACAACGAGAGGCAGCGATCCGCCCGGCTAGGCCACGATGGGCAGCTATCCGTCCGCAACTTGCTGGCGTACCGCCCGCTGAGGCATTGATTGCCAGCGGTCAGTCCGCACCTATTGTTTGAGTATCCGATTAGAAACTCAGACGATATGTACTGACTGACCGCTGGCAATCAAGGCCTCTGCGGGCGGAACGCCAGCAAGTTGGGGCGGATCGCTACCTCTCGTTATCTCCGCGCGCGGATCGCTGCGTTTTGCCGGGCGGATAGGGGCACCTGGGAAAGTTGATCACACTAGCGGGCGGATCGCCGGCAAGCTCTAAAGCGGGGATACGCCCGCAACCTGCCAGCGACCCGCGCGCAAGGGCTTTGATAGCCAGCGATCCGCCCGCTGAAATTTTACACGGTGAAACTTGTCAATCATTGGTATAAAAGGCGCACCGCCTCACTGAATCCTCACTCGGTGATTCGAGGCCGATCCTGGAAGGTGACTTCAAGTCACCTTTGAAGGATCACTCAGAAGCCGGAGGAAAAAATTTGGCAGCTGAGGGGATGGTCCCCACGGCTAGGGGGGGGGAGGGTCCCGCACACGGAGACCGTTGTGGGAACCATCGGAATAACCCACATATGGCATCGAGGGCGGATTGCTGGCTAATGGCGGGCGGATCGCTGGCTAGCGGCGATCGGATCGCTGGCTACTGGCGGGAGGAAGGCGGGGGGAGTGTCGATCCGCCCGCCAAAAGCCAGCGATCCTCCCGCACCTACTGTATGAGAAGTCTATCGTAGCGGAGTCGGGCTCTCCAGTTGTCTAAGTAGGAAGCCAACAGCACAGTCCGACTAGACGTTGTGTGCACCGTTTATTCCAATGACTTCACTTGAAGCGGACAGGCAGCGTGGCTCGCGTTCCTCGCTGATTCCACTCCGATAGACGATTCATTCGAGTGGATATGCATTAGCTATGTTTTACGATGCCTTATGTCACCTCAAAATTTCATCAAGTTTGGCTGAGATTAGGTCAAGATGCGAGCGTAGATAATCAGTAATCACAAAAATACATGATTAGCATCCTTTTGTGCAGGGCTGTACATTTTGGTTGGAGACGACCTTAAACAAGGCGTATTTGCTGATTTGTTCTAGAATTCATGCTTTTTCATCGCTACATTTACATTTGAAACATGTTTACTTTTTCAGAGAGTTCGTAATCAATACTCTGAATTGTATTATTTCTCCTTGAAGAGAGCTAAAAATGACTTTTCGACAGATGAGGCTTCCCAGGTACAGCTTTCTCAAAATCCTTGAAGTAGTTACGCTGAGCAGTTGTTAATTTTAGGATTATCTGAGAGAAAATATGGAACATTTGTCATGGAAGGAATTACCAGGAGCCCTCTGGAAACATATACCTTTCGACTGGATGGAAGTTGCTTCCATTGACGTCACCCAGGTAAGCAAAGGCAAACTGAGGTTTGTGTTTTTTCTTTGGCCAATAACTTTGATTACAGTTTGGAACAGCTGAGTTGTCAGAAGAAGTTATTGCTATCCTGAGAATGATCAAAACGAAGCACTTGAGCTTGAAGTTCCACAGCCGAAGAGAAGGCCGGAAAGCTTTACAGCTACTATCCTTTGATACAGGAACAAATATTTACATCAATGAGCTGTCGTTCCTAGAGGCAAAGTAAGCAAATCAACTTCTTATAAATGGGTTCCAGAGACACTGGCAGCTGATCAAGAACTTCTTATTGTAGCAATAGGACAATTTCGGGTTCTATTGAAAGCAGTGTCCTCTGGAAGTTTTGGCGGAGAAGTAGCCGCAAAAAAGCTGCCAAACAATGCTCGCCGCAAAATAGCCGAGAAAGAGCCGCTAAATAATCCTCGCCGCAAAGTAGCCGGGAACTAATGCTCTCCAGGAAAGTATACGACGCATTCCAGAGGCATGATTCATATACCAACTCCTCTGTCGGTTCAATTACCCAAGTTAGAAATAGTCTGGAAGCTCCGCCCAACCAATGGCGGGCTCAAATGGCGGCTTGGCGAGCCGGCTACGGCTGCGTCTTGGGTACTTTTGGTTACTTCTCGTTACTTCTCGGCTACTTCTCTTAGAGTTTAAGCCGAGAAATAGCCGCGAAATGCCTGCTTGCCGCGTAATAGCCGCTCAATAGCAGCCAAATAATGTTCGCTGCGAAATAGCCGCCAAATAATGCCCGCCGCGAAATAGCCGAGAAATAATGCTCTCCAGGTAGATATACGGAGCAGTCCAGAGGCATAATTCAGCACCTCCGTCAGTTTCATTCCCAAGTTTGAGGTACGTGGACTTTGTTCAACCTCTGGAGGCTCCGCCCAACCGCTGTCGGCCCCAGGTGGTGGCTCGGCGTGCCAGCGACGGTTGCGTCTTGGTTAATTTTGTTTATTTCTGGATATTTCTCGCTTATATCTTGGCTATTTCTCGGCTACTTCTGGTCCGTTCCATGAGAAGCCGAGAAATAGCCGCGGAATAGCCGGGAAATAGCCCACCAGGAGCTGCTGCGGAGCCTGGTGGGCTATTTCCCGGCTATTTCGCGGCCAAAACTCTCAGAGCTCTCGGCTATTCCTCTGCCATTCCTTGTCCGTTTCGTGAAGAGCCGAGAAATAGCCCACTAGGAGCCGCTGCGGGGCCTGGTGGGCTATTGCGCGGCTATTTCTCGGCCAGAACTCACCGTCGTGCCCTCATCTTGTCAGTATAGGGTGCGGAAAAAGCTTCCCAACTATTTTAGATGAACAGAACCACATTTTTGCCCGCAGAGTCTGTTTTAAGAGATGTCAACATCTTAATTTAGGTCCCAATAACTGAACAAGTGTAACAAATGCTCAGAGTTACCTTCGAGAGTCCCACTCACTCAGACGCTTCAAGAAGCTTTCTGCGATTGTTGCAAGTTCTGCGACGGTCATGACATCCCAAGCCGGGGTGAGCGGAGTTTTTTTTTGCTGAATTTCGAAAATCAAAAATCAAAAATCGGAAAAACCTTCTCATTTTCGTTAATTGGAATTCGAAATTCGGAACGCCAAAAACCTTCGGAATTCGGAAATTCGTTCAGCGAAATTGATAGCCATTTACTGGCAACTGTTCTCATAAAAAAATTGGGCTTATCCTCCTTAATTAAATAATTTCCATGTAAACACAATCAACCCTGGCTTTGCGAAATGTGAAGACGGACCTCGAATTCAAATCGAGCTACCGAAATAACCCCCTAGGGATTTGGCAAGAAAAAGTGTAAAGAATTCTAACCTAAATTCAGAAAAAAATCGGAACTCCGCTCATTTCTGATCCCAAGCTCGCCTCTAAGAGGCTTTTAGAACTTTCACTGTTGCATACCTCTCCAGTAGATCCGAGCTGATCGAGTGGGTTCACATCGGGCGAGTTCCTCGGACAAGCGTCCCTGTCTGAGAAGATCAGGAACACGTGAACGCTGTCGTAGCTCCATTCTGCCGACTCAACTCTACGGGTTTCGTACTCTATTTAGTCTGACGCATCAACCAGGCGGCTGGCAGTGCGACGTTGGCGGCATCACCGGCCAACGGGAAATCGATAGCGCGCTGCGATCTACCGTCGCAGCCCCGTCCAATCACGAGATTGAATATGTTACGTGAACTCTTCACTAATCCTCAGATTAGCACTAAGCAGACCCCAGGGCCGGACTCATCAACGAAATTTAGCTCTGGTAGCCTGCAAGGGTAGCTTCCTACCGAAATTCGCGCGAATGACGCGATTCACGAAACTTGCACCCATGGTAGCAGCCTACCAAGCCTACCCTGCGCGAATCTCCGATAGGATCCTACCATCGGCGTCCTACCCAGCGAGATTTCGCGCTCTGATGCTGAATTCGCGCGCTCGTCCTTTGAACAGCTGTTTTCAAGCCCCTTGTATATCAAGATGTTGTGTTTCCATCGTCAATGTCCGCCACTCTCTTCTCAATACCCGCTATTTATCGTCAAGGCTTGATTATTTTTGAATTATTTGGTTGGAGCAAAAATAATTGTGGGTCTTGATAAATAATTTTTCTGGACCGGTTGATTTTTTTGTGGATTTTGATGCTTCTCTATCTGATAGTTCTTGTATTTTCTCATGAAACTCTATCTTTTCTGAATTAAAGTTTGATGTGTGTTCTAAGTAGAATTTCTCTTTCCCGCAATGACTTTGAGATAATAAACTTAGTTTAAAACTACAAGGAACCCCTCAATCCGCAAAACTTATTTTGCTTCTTTTACCGGTAGGGTAAGATAGATGAAGAAAAACGCTTTTGAATGCCATACCAAATTTTGCAAAGAGAGATCATTTCGGCGAAAAAGCATGATTCAGTAAAACCGCAATTATATTTGCACGAAACTGATATGCATATATGATTTCCCTTTTGTGCGAGAATTGGGTTCTCACGGCTTCTAATTTTCACGCAAAACACTTTTAATTTACCCAAACGACGAGGGCGGGGAAGGAAAGATGATAACGAGATTAAGAAAAAAGAGAGATTGAAAACATCATAAAAAAAACAGCCGTGATTCACTCCCGGTTCTTTTCTAACCTAAACACTATGCGCAAACTAGGTGAATATAAGGTATAGGACGTTCGCATAAGTACTACGGCAAATCAATGATTACACATTTGGGCTCAAGCTTTTCTGCTACGGTTGATCTTTTGTTTCTTTTGTTTCTAGTTATTGACATTTTCTACGTAAAAATATCGTCTTGGGTACTTTTATGGGACGCCGCAATCCAGCTACATATGAGATGCGAAATCATTTGAGCGTTCGAAAAAAAAGTTTCCCGATTAATATACACATCATCCTCATTCTCAATATCCAAACTACATATGTTACAGATTAAAGAACATATCAATGAAATCTACCGAAGAAACCGAAAACCATAGCCGCGTTTCCTATACCGCTGAATTTTCATATGATTCGAATAAGGTTTTGCTTTATTCATGGTTTTTTTGCTTTTTTATGCTCTAGGTTTTGTGAGTTCCCAAAGGTTAAGCTTTTAGAAAGCGATTACGAGCGATGTGCAGTAGCCGCCGTTTGTAAAACACGGCGGCGACGCCACACACATAACGCTTTTAGTCGTAACTGCTTGGTAGCGCTACCCGTGGTAGCATTGCGCTCGTGAAACACAATGTGATGGGTAGGGTAGAAATCTACCGTTGGTAGAGCTACCACTGGATGAGGCTACCAGCACTGCCGCGTTGATGAATCCGTCCCCAGTTTCGTATTCAACATCTCAAATGACCCACACAGTTTTTTCCCCATTCAATTTTACAGAACACCTCAGAACTCCAAGGACCTCCCTTACCTTTCCGCTTAACTCTGAAAATGATCTTTTCTGTAATTCAATACGAGAATTAGGAAATTTCGGGCACGGATTTCTATTGTTTTATCAGATATCTACAATTAACACGATTTTGTAAGCCCTCGCGGTAAGGCAAAATCAAGCTTCAGTCAGAGACTGCCAGTCCTTTTGTCAGCCATCATTACGGCCAGGTAAAAGCAGATTTTTCTCAATTCTATTTATTCTGGTCATTTTACCACTTCTCCTGAGAATCCGCGATTGTCTTTTGGCTTGTGTACTGTGCTTATCTGGGTCAATATCCCGTCCGCAATTGCGTCTCGACATGCTTTGCGGCCGCACGCGCTCGAGTCGGTCGAGCTTCCAATCTCCAAAGCCGACTTGAAGGGGCTTTTTTATACAGTTTTATTCAATTTTTCTTAGTTTCCAGTATCCAAAACCCACCCAGAGTCTAAAGATCGACTGCTGCGGCGCTGGAAACTCTTCCGACTCGGTAGCGTGCGGCCGCGAAGCGTCGAGACGCAATTGCGGACCGGAATTTGGCCCAGAGAAGCTTAGTACACTAAATTGCAGAATGGGATCATTTCGCAGTGACTAAATCAACATTCAATAATCAAAAACTCTGGTTTGACCCCTTTGATCCCTAACGGAAAGTCGTGTTTTATCCAATCACTCAAATTATGCTGGATGAAGAGAAACAACCATAGAAGCTTTGTGCGCAATTAGAGGTTTGGTCACTAAAAAATGGAATGCTCCATTTTGCAATGCTTTTTTTCTTGTTTTGTATTCCGGTTTGTTTTCTGAGAGACCGATTAATCTCTTATTCGCTACAACGAAAATATTTCCGCGTTCAGAAAAATGTTGCTTCACCAGGAAACCTGCATCGCAGCGATCAGGGGTGTGCGTTAATGAAAAATATTTTTTCGTTAAGCGTTAATCGTTAATTTTCGAGAAAAAACCGCGTTAACCCATAAATGCCTTAACACGTTAATTTTTCACTTCGTTAAAAATTTTCAAAGCCTTACTTGACCACAACGAAAATCAATCACAAGAGGCCCCAGAAAAATAACATACACCTTCTAATGACATCAGCAGGACGTTGTGGAAAACAGTAGGGCTCCAGAGGCCGTAGGCACGGCCTCGTGGGAAACAGCTAGGGCTCCAGACGAGGTCGTCAGGACGTCGTGAAAGGTGGGTGGGGCTTCAGATGACGCGGGCAGGACTTCGTGGAAAAAGCGTAGGCCTTCAGATAATGTCATGGAAAGAAGGCAGGGCTTCAGGTGACGACGTCAGCACGTCGTGGAAAGTGGATGAGCACTGAGATGGCGTCAGCAGGACTTTGTGAAAAATAGGCGTGCGTCGCGTCCTAGAAAGGTCAGCGATATATTTCACAGCAACCGAAAATTGACCGCGCCGCGAGCCGACGCGACGTGCACGGCCCTAATTTTTTAAATCTGTCATTGAAGCAGATCAGTCAGTGCCGTAATTCCACTGGAATTAACGAACTGGAATTAACGTGATTTTAGGACTTTTTCGTTGGGCGTTAATCGCTAATTTTCCAAAATAAACCGCGTTAACCCGTTAATGCGTTAATACGTTAACGTTACAACGCACAGCCCTGGTAGCGATACATAAACAGATACATACTCTAAACGAGTGGCCGAAATTGCCCGTGTTTTTTGATAGGGGTATCAAAGGCTAAGTGAGAATAGCATAAATACCTTTGTTTTGCAGAGAATCACTGTTCGAAAACGTTCGGCTTGAGAACGTCCAGGATCTATGGTTTGCCGGAGCCTTTGCAGAGACGGATTTACTGCTGCTTCTGAACTCGAGAATTCCTCAGATATGCATGACAAGCTATGAGAAGCTACAAGAGTCATGCGTAGTTCCCATAAAAGACTTTTTTAAGGTAGTGCGAGCATTCAAGAACCTTGTCTTCTTCTTAATTGCATTAATTGCAACATCTAAAAGATTTATAGAGGTTTTTGGCCGGTAAGACGTCGCAGAAAGGATGTCGATTTGCTGCGAATGGTGAAAGATTGCAAATTGTATTCGAGGTGAGGTGTTTATCGAGCTCTGATACATAATTATCATCCCTAAATTGATGATCTAATATTTCAGGAAGTCACAGGTGCAGGAGAAATTTGTATCAAAAACGGCGCACACAGAATACACTTAGTTGACGGGCTGGATGACAGTCCTGAATATTGTTTCATTGAGGCCTTTGAAGAGGAATTCTCTAATTTTTCTGCTTAGTTTCAATGATTCTCACACACTTTCACTAAAGAAGTGTAGCTCTATGCCGGTATGACTAGTTAATAAAACGACTTTTTTTGGAAGCATAAGGCCTCGGGGAGGACTGAAGTACTGGGGGCAACATTCACCTGCCTTCTGATGCCAACGACAACAAGGGCCTGTCTACTAGAGTGTTGCCCGAATATTCGTCTATATGTAAAGATTCGAATAGTATCCGAATAATTCGAAGATTCAAAGAAGTGGAATATTCGGGTTATTCGAATAATCGAATATTCAAAAAAGATTTCTGTGATTTCGGAATCAAAAAGAAGATTCGAATTTCTGGAATCAAAAAGAAGGGTGTGAGAAAAATACAAGATTAGGAAAACAAATGACCTCAAACCGGCCCAAATTGAAATAACGATGGTATTCAAATATTAGAATATTCAAAAAAGTGGAAAATTCGTTTATTCGAGTAATCGAAATAACCGAAAAATAAAAGACGAGAAATACCCGGTTTATAGGAATAATAGAATATTCAGCATGAATAATTTGAATATTCGACAAGATCGCACCCCATTTTCCACTGATTCCCAGGGCTGCAAAGATCCATATTCCGTCTGCTTTCCTGTTCGGTGGAGTTGGGTCCCGAACGGATTCTCCTGAATGCAGTGCACCTTTGTTTTTTCAACTTGGGCCGGCCTATTTCTGACGACTTGCATATGGGGTATGGTATACTTTTGCGACACACGGTCGATTGTTCTGCACGGCGACAGCGACAGTGGTAGCGGCAGGCTGCGGCAAATTTGCAGTATGTCAGCCCTCCGCGACACAGTCGCTGCGACCCACACGCGACATCTGTTCCTATGACAGCCTCTTTGCTGCGTTGCTCCGATGCGGGTCTCGCCGCGATTTGTGTTAGATTGCATGGCTGTCGCTCATTACAGCGACAAAGTATACCATACCCCTTATGGACGGTACTGGTCGCTCTTTCAGCTACTCTTTCTCTTGTTCAGAAATGGTCTGGATGTCCGATGGCCTTGAAACGGGTTATTCTGTGATTTCGAAATCAAAAAGGAGAATCGAATTCCTGGAATCAAAAAAGGGCATGAGATAAATACTAGAATAGGAAATCAATTAACCTCAAACCGGCCCAAACTGAAATAACGATGGTGCCTTGTAGTCAGGCGAATCCATTCAGGACCCAACTCACCGAACAGTAAAGCAGACGGTATATCGATCTTTGCCGCACTGGGAGTCAGCGCAAAATGGGGTGCGATCTTCTCGAATATTCAAATTGTTCATGCTATATATTCGAGTACTCGAACAAACTGAATATTCCACTTGTTTGAATATTCGATTATTCGAATAAACGAATATTCCACTTCTTTGAATATTGAATATATATGTACTGACTTGATTTAAGAAATGTGAATTTAATGTAAATATGTGTTTGAAAAATGGTAATGTGAGCTTGCATTGATAGTCGTGAATGAGTAAAATAGAGAATGAAGATATGGTGGTCCTATTTCGATGTATGTATGTATATATGTAAGTTGAAAAGTGGATTACTCATGAATAAAGGGTTTGAGATTGTGTTGTTGTCCTTTTACGAGCGTTGCAGCGCAGATTTAATAAGATCTTTTGCCAGTTTTCGTGTTTTTTCTACTGAATATTGGCATAAATATTCTAATATTCAAAGAAGTGGATTATTCGGTCTATTGGAATAATCGACTATTTAAAGAAGTAGATCATGCGAATTATCCGTTTATTCGAATATTTAAAGAAGTGGAATATTCGTTTATTCAAATAATAAAAAAAATCATTCCAACACTCTACTGTTTAGGCATATAGAGTTCGCGTAATAATTTTAGTCTGATAATTCTTCTAGTGATTTTAGTCCACACGTTCGAAAATTCTATCGATTTCATGGTCTGAATCGAAAGCTTGGAGTTGCTAGTATTTAGATTTGACAAAAGGAAACCCCGAAAAAATTGATGGAAATGAAGTGACAACGGGTTGTTTTTCAATTTGGTTGAAAACGGAGAACGCGCTCGCAAAGTCACACGAGCGTAAATTATCAGCTATCTCAACTACTTTTGATAGCGAGCTGGTATGTTACCTTTAAAGGCACAGTTCAACCTCAGAATCGTTATTTTAAACTTTCTGCGTATCTTGAAAATGGTTCTGCACTGATTCCAATGATGTCTCTGAAATCGTACAGGATTCCCTGGCAACGCAGCTATGATCCACCAAAATTTGGGCAGCGGAAGCATTGTGGACGAGTTGTCTGAGGCTTGTAGCTTCCGTCTTTTGCAGCCGATGTATGCGAGCCGACCTGAATAAAGAGAGAGAGGCCGAAAGTGAAGGGAAGAACGTGGGTATGAGTCGAAAACGTGTGCTCATCTCTTCACTGGTGAGCTCGAAAGATCGTAAATCGTTGAGAACCATGTCAGTTTCGCAATCAACCAGCTCTCTATATACGGTAGACACAGGGAAACGCAGACAGAAACGGTAGCTTCCATTGCGCCACGGTACCGTAATTACAAACCTGGCTGATTGTGAAACTTCCATAGTTCTCAACGTAATCGTAACAAAGGCATAACCAATGGGTAGCTCTCAACGCCAGGATCATGAATATCCCCATAGTTTTCTCAAAGTTGAATTTGAAGCGAGTTATACAAAAAATACGGGAAACCCGACCTCGCTCGCTTTCTGACCAAATCCTACGAGCGGTATTGTTCTAGCTTCAAACCTTCGATTTATGACATAAAGTCGATACCATTTTTGAGCGTGTCTGCTGTCTTTAACCAGCCTTGGTCGACTATTCAAGAACATTTGAAGCAGATTGGGAAGCTAAGCAGACCAGGTGTTTGGGTCCAGCATAATCTGTCCGAACGGAACAAGGCTAACCGAACAATCACATGCATCTTATTGCTTCAACGACTGACTCGACACAGAAGCGTCTTTTTGATGGCTTGATCACAGGACATGGAAAATGGGTCCTGCATGGTAACCCAAAAGGCAAAGGCTTCCCCAAATGGAATCCCTCGTAGTTTCTCTAAGCCAGGTTTACACCCCAAAAAAGCGCCCTCTGTGTGTTTGGTGGGGCATTCGCGGCATCGATCATTTAAAATTGCAAAAACATGATCCCCGCGAACTCCAAGAAAAATTAATGAATTGGGGTGGGAGGTACACGTGTTCCAAACGAAATTTGTTTCGAATATCCAACTTTTTGACTGTAGTCGGATATCACACTTTATCGAATATTCGACTTTTCGACTGCAGTCGGATATCATACTTTTTCGAATAATCAGCTTTTTCATCCGACTATGGAAAACGTTTAATTGTAAGTAACTGTTTTTTCAACATGAAAACACATTGATTTCTCACTCATACAATTGCGGGCATTGGTGGGGGCCTGAAACCAGGGCTGGGCACGCGTCCCGGTTAACCTTACTAGGGGTGCATACTCAAAAGTTTTGAATCAAGTTAAATGTTACTTTTGAGTAAGTTACATGAAGTCTTCATGTAGCTTACTTTTGTGCCCAAGTAACTTACTCAATGTCCCAAGCAACTTACTTTTATGTCACAAAATACTTACTCTCAATATACAAGTAACTCACCCAGAAGCAACATTCAACTTACTCGGAAGATGCAGGCGACATCGGTACGGCACCCATGGTGCGTGATTTTCGCGGTCCACGGCAGAGAAAACCCGCCTCGGTCCACTATACAATGTGGTGGATTCACCCTCCTCGAGGACCGCAGCGAAACCGCCCACCCCTGTGACTTGCCGTAGAATAATTTCCTATTTCCCGGGAGCGTTCAAAAATATGCTGGCGTCCAAAGAGCCACTCGAAGTTCCCTTCCAGTTCCGGCATCAGAATGCCGAATGAGAACTCGAGTGAGATGAGGCCCCTTATATACCGGCTGAGCACGTGTTAAAGGCAGTGTTCACGATAAATATCGCACTCGAGTTCGACCCAAAAATGGGATTGTTTGGTCGTGAGGTAAGTAATAGTGAAGAAACAGGGAATAAAAACGTCCAAAGTAAGTCAAAATAACGTTTTCTAAAATCAGGTCGTAAACGAGAATCATGGGCCCTGCTGATGTCAGGCAAAGGCACGCTGTAATCGCGAAATCTGCGCGAATCGATAATGCTTTTTGCGGCAGAGTTGCTTGGCGATTCGCCATCGAAACGTGTGCGGCGCCACAAGTTCGTCCGATTGGGGGCGGACCGGGATAGGTAGGCGCACCGGGAGAGCTTTCAAAGCCGTTTGTATTTATTTCTGACCAGTTTTCGTTGCTTTCCGACCTCTATCCTCTACAGCTCCTGCCAACTTAGTGTTTCCGGCTAACTGCGACCTCGGAGAACGACGAGTTTATCTGTGAACACTGCTCAAACAAGTTACGACGTGACCATCTACTTGCGAGGATTGATGTGCCAATATAACCTGCGAGATTCAAAAGTTAGAAGTGACAGGGTTATGTGCATGTACATAAGTCACTTGCAAGTCCCAATCTTGAAAGTAACTAAAAAAACAGATAAGCCACAAGTAACTTGATTTTGCCCGCATATCTTGCAAGTAACTTCTGGATTCGAAACTTCTTCGTACATGAACGTTGCGGAAGAGGGCAATGGGGGATGCCTAATCCGAACACCAAAAAAAACGAAGTGCATGTTCTGAATCGAAAATCAAGAGAAAAATACTACACGCTTTCTTTCTTCTGGATTTGCAAAATATTCTTCTCCGCTTTCAGGACGGACGGACACTTACAGAACTCAAATTATTGATAGATTTGCAGGTTCTGTTCGCAGCAATTATAGCTTTTGTCGAAGTGTTTCATCAACAACTATGAATTCCGAAGTGATTATTTTATAATGTGTTTGATTGTTTCGAAGAAGTAATAAACACTACTCTGTTATCTAGTAGCAAGTTAGGATTGATGTCATGGTTCATTGATGCAACGTTCACTGTTTACGCGGGTGGTCACCAATTCGAGGCAAAGATACAAAGACAGCGCTCAGAAGCGCTATCGTTCACGTTCAAGAAAGGATTAGCGAACTGCTGTATTACGACAGATTTAAACACAGATATCACAGTCAGTTTCACAACTAATCAAAGTATTTTCTTTCATGAGAATGTGACTTATGAAGAAAGCCGACTGTGAAAATTGAGGAATTTGCAAGTTCTTGTGAAAAGGGTGTATGATCGTGTCCTCCTCAATGAGAAGTACCCTGTCTCTTGAAATGCTAAAAAAACTGCTGTCAGTACCCTGCGGTGTACAATGACACTGAATGATGCTTTGGAACGGCAAAATCCGAGTTGTTGCCGTTTGAAATGCCGCAACCCCTTAGAACTCGGCTTGCCGTGCGATACGGTGTTTTTCCGCTGCTACACAGCGCACACTGGAGTGGACGCGCACACAGTATTAAATCAAAAATGTAATTTATTTCAGAACGGGATGGAGAAGAGGATTGAAACACGAGTGAATGGAAGAAGGGAGAGGTAGGATACTCAATGTATCGATTAAAAAGAATTTAATGTAAATAAACTAAGCTGAAGAGGGGTAAGATTTTCAGAATTGTTAAGGTCCATTCAAATGGACCTTGTTGCATAAAAACGGCATTATACATCAGAACTAAGAGATTGAATGAAAGAAGAAAATCTGGAAAGTACTTGAGTTTCAATAGGTTTGATACTTAATGTGATTTGAGAACCTTAAATCTCGTCCTGTTTCGTCCCAGTTTTCGGGGTAAAACCGATACGAGATTTATGGCCCTTTAATCACATTAAATATCGAACCTAATAATATTAGTATGTTTGCCAGATTTACCTCTTTCTCACATTTTTTTTGCCCTCATGCTTAATGCTACTTTTGGTTAATTTGTGGTTCGTTGTTGGTTCGTTTGGATGCACCTTATCGCGGTCAAACACTCACCCTCTCTAAAACTTAGTTTGTTTACATTAAACTTCTACAATGGGTACACGAAAGTATCCTACCTCTGCCTTCTTCCAATCACTGCAGTTTTGATCCTCTTCTCCTCCTCGTTCTGCAATAAATTACATTTTTTAAAATTAATATTGTGTGCGCGTCCACTCCAGTGTGCGCTGCGTAGCTGCGGACAAGCACCACATCGCGCCGCAAGCCGAGTTTCTACAGGATTCCGGCGTTCTAGACGGATACAACTAGAATTTTTCCAGTCCTTTCGTGTCACACGAATCCCCTTAGGATGTATCCACTACGCAAAACAAATTTGGATGCTGAATCAGAACAATCAAACACAGGTTAACGAATCCTTCATGATTCCACGAAAACATTCGACAGAAAACATGAATCATTGCAACAGTAAGAGTTTTGTTGAATTTTGTAATTGTTGAGTTGTTTTGAAATGAAAATTGTTTCATCTTTTGTCATAACTTACCGTCTTACTAACAATTTTTCTTCATGGGATTGTTTTCAAGTTCAGAACTTTACCTTTTTTGTTGAAATTTTCGGAACTTTCTGTATTCGGGGCTTTTTTGGAATTCTTGTCTTTCAAAATTAAAAAGACAAAATAACTGGCTGCTTCCAGAAAGCGGCCGATTCTGGATTTTCAGGTGGAGAGGGGTAGGGGTGCCTAAAAAATACAGAGCTAAGGGGCGCATTTTCAAAATCGCCATTCCGGGACGTGTGCCCAACCCTGCTTAAAACATCACTTTTCCAACAAAGTCAGTCCGATACGGCCGACTGGCGGGCGTTTAGGTGTGTCTTATATTTGCCAGTGGTAAGACCGTAGATTTTGCGGAGTTTCTGGAGCAATATGCTGCTAGCATGTGTGATATATTTCTCTGATTCGTTCTTCAATTCAGATGGATGTCGTCTTTTTTGAATAATCGACTTTTCGACTGTGGTTGGATATCACTTTTTTTCAAATATTCGACTTTTCCAACAAAAAGTACGCTTCTAATACGACTGAGACAGTCGGATACTCATTCGAATGTTCGATTCGGAACAAGTATAGTGGGGTGCTGTCTCACTCCACCATGTGCTATGCTCCGATGCAGCACCGTCGGGTTTCCACTTATTCCGAGCGCTGCAGCACTTTTCAAGGGGCAAATCATTCGCTGAATAGGATGATATTCAAAATGCCATCTCTACATATTTTGCAGGAAAACCAATTAATTTTTGTCGACCAGGGATTGAGAATGTGTTCACTACTCTGAGAAGATATCCCGCGATCGTTCACGGATAGGGTCCCCTCGGTTTCTGGTAGGAGCCGAGGGATACTTGCATGGGTTATCGCGGAAAGATCGCGAGACTCTGTCAGTCTGAGACCGGGAGCGTACCGCGCTCGTTCATTGATGTATCCGGGGTGTTTCATCGCGGAACAGCGATGAACCGAGCCCGGGATTATCGCGGAACGATCGCGATATCATGCTAGCCTCCATCCTTGTGTTATCATCCATGTCCTCTCGGTGTTTCACCCAGGGCCGTATGCAAGAACGCGCCGGATGGGGCAGATGCAGTGCAGTCGGCGCCTTTGAAGGTCGCCGTTGCTATCGAGGTTGACTGCAAGTGAAAACGCGTATATCGTGCCCCATCGCTGTGCCTCAGAAGCCAAGCTATGAACGAGCTAGGAGATCGAAGCGGCTGGGGCAGCAAGGAAAGGCTGCTGTGGGGCATATACATTGGATCCGGAATCATAAAATTCCGGATACTCATCAGATTTCCCTGGACAACTCAAAATCAAAGCGTCCTTTGGATATCCAACTCAAATGGATAGATTCAGAATAACAACATCGGATAATCCGAGTCATTCGATAGAGAAGTTAAACGGATATTCGGATCTCGGATCAATCCGGAATCATTACGTTTTTTTCAGTGATTTCGGAATTTGGGTCATTCCGATTTTGACTCTTTTTTTCGGTGAGTCGGAGTCCGAATAGCCGAGTCGGATATGCGGTCGGATACAAGTGGGTGTAATGCACTCTGGCGAAGTTATTTTTCAAGAAATAAAAAGGTCTTCTACCGTACCATTATAGAACAGATTCATTGATAACCATCTTTATATCGAAATATTTGCAGACCAATTCCTATTTTTGAGAGTTTATTCATCAATTTCGTAAACACCCGTGAATTCCTGTCTGAACCTCTTCGAACAGGGTTTCCTGTTTCGATTCAATACACATGTTTTTTTGGGAGACAATCAAAACCCTGCTCAATGCGCCATACTCGCAATAACAAATCAAACGAAGAGGGTCAATGCGCTTATATGCGCTGAAATCTATAAGTTGACGATGCGCAAAAATGCGCCCGGAAAATGCATACTGTGCGCTTAGAATGTATGTCTGTAGTGTCTCATACAAACTGGGGCATCGACACCCAGGTTGATCCGCCCACCATGAGCCACCGCTGGCCAACGCGCCGTTATTTGGCAGGGCCGTGGCCGCTAGTTATGGTCTGGTCGAGCTGTTGTACAGCTAGCGTTTCCGCGCTCTAGATGAAAGTGAAAGTATACAACGCTTTTTCAGGCATGCTACAAATGTGATAAGATGCAGAGCAGCCACGGTTCAAGTACTCAGGTTTGGGGTATAGGCCCCGCCCTGCATCTGGAGGCCCTGCCCATCCTGTGGCGGCCCTGGTGGAGACTGGGGCGACCCAGCGCCGCGACGCGCGTGTCAGTGCGGACCGGCGACGAGTGCCGGTAGGTGTAAAGTAGTTCCGGAGGCGCTAGATAAAACAGTCCTGCAGGATGTGAAATAGGCCGCTTAACGCGACAAATCCAAATGTCACCAGCCCGACAAGGTAAACAGCCCGACAACATCAAAATGTCAACAGCCTGAAAACATGGACAACAGGGGCGACGGGCAGGTCTCCGGCTGACGATGTGCGCTGCGATTTAAGTTTTTAGTCAACAAACTCAAAGGGCTACAGTAGAAAGAAACCCGCAAGGCTACAGTAGAAAGAAATTTCGAGTCGTGACACCAGATACACACTTTCGTCGCGGACGCGATGAGATTTTATGGTCACCCAGCACGATGCGAACGCATCGTGCATGGACCGGAACCACGGGTATGACAACCCTGATAGCGGTGTGGCCAACACCTAGAAGCGCCGATCCTCTACTAGATCCCTGGGTGTCCCGGCCCACTATCGCGACGCATCAATGGCTACTTATGCATCCGTCAGCTCGCCCTGTTACCGCAAGGTTATCTCGTTCAGCCTGCTCCCTTCAAGCAAGCTGGAGTCCTCGCGTTCACTGGGGATCACCTTGTCCACTAACCTGGGACAGCCACTCAGCAAGCCACGTAACCCAACCAACATGTATGGGGGCCAATGGGGATAGTTCCGCGTAGTACCAACTTAATACAGCACAAGAACACAAGCTAACCATATTGACACCTCGATATAGCGGGCGCTATATGAACACCAACACAGATACACGGTACACCGTAGTAAGTTATAACCCTTTATCCTCAAGCTGCACTAACACCTCCAAAGGCATCTACTGGGTTCGCCTTACAGTTAATGGCGTTCAATTGGCTCACATCCCACAGCGCGTAGTAGAGCAGCGTAGTCTACAGCAACGGCGTAATATAGATTGCGTAGTACGTGGTGGCGTAGTATCGCGCCTCCCCACTAGTCAACCGGAACATCCCTAGCGGTGACTAACTGCCAGAAGCCGTTGGGCCTCCGTCAACCGCCAGGCCGCTCGGTCTAGGCCGAGCTGGCGCCCAGATGCCGGCTTCGATGCCCACTGTTCCGGGGTCACCCGGTAGGTAATCAATGGGTACAAATGGGTACTATAGACCAACGCCATCCGGCGCCGGGCAGACCACTGAACCGAGGACAGCCGCCTTATATAGGCAGCGCGGAGGAAGGGGGCGGGGCACTGCGACTGGCGCGGACATGCCTGGCCTCCAAGCGGCTGGCGTAGTAGGAAACAGGGCCTCACGGTGCGCCCCCAGCCACCGTGGCATCCGGCGACACACTTTTTTGAGTAACGGCATATCAGCCGAATTTACCGATATCCGACTCTTTTTCCTATGCGAATTATGATATATTTCGGATATTCGGTATCCGAATCATTATTCGACTCATAGCACATTTCGGCGATTCAGATTTTGGATCACACGGATTTTGAGGTGTTTTCGGTGAATCAGATTTTGAATCACTCGGATTTTGACGTTTTTTCGGTGAATTGGATTTTGAGTCATAAAAATTTCGGTTCATTCGGATGGATATCCGAAAATGAGTGAGTCGGATCCAATGTATACTGGGGGCACGACACACGTGTCTTGAATATTCACCATGAACGATAGGACGTGTCTCTGTCTTGTGAGCAAGGGCGATGTTCAAAGCCGCTTCGACTGCACTGCCCCTGCCCCAGTAGGCGCTATCTTGCATACGGCCCCAGGTCCTACTGCCATTGCTGTGGACTATATAAGGTATTGCCCGTGTCGTATTTCGCGCTGCTTTATAAATCTGCATCTGCATCATAAGAGCGCGAGGCCGGGGAAAACGATCACGGTACCATCGCGGATCGCGAGTGCACCACGGTACTGGCGCGGTACCCTCTCTGTAACGATCGCACTCCTATGGCGTCGTTTATACTCCCGTCGCCGAGCGGCGCGGCACAGTACTTTTCTGTAATATTGATCATGCGGCGCGGCGCGATCGTTACTGTAGGATTGCATTCCGCCGCGCCGCTCGGCGGCGGAAGTATAAACTACGCCTATCGCGGTACGAGCACGACAAACGCACAGGGATGGGTCGATTGGGTAACTATCGCGAGACGGACGCTGATCGAGGGACGAGATTAGAGACAAAGCACGGTACTATCGTGTGATCGCGGAGCATCACAGTATTTGGCACGAAAATACTTCCTCTCAGAGTATATCATTGATTGAAAAAAAGACTCGATAAAAATTTATGTGCTTGCATTTGGCATAAGAAAACGACATTACACTGTGGTCACCCTTACACCTCTACACAGATACGTTCAGTGGAGTGAGATCTGGGATATTAAGGCGACAATGATCCTGGGTAAGATTCGCGCCAACTTTGAAAGCGAGAAAGCGTAGTATGGGTTTCGCCCCATGGGCGGGAGCCCAGTCTTTCCGAAAAGTTTCATTTTGGTCGATTTGTTTACAGGAAACAATAACTCTCTCAAAAACCAGGTTCTGGCATGTTCTAGCTTATATTTTTGATGTTTTCGACAATCAAGAGAAGCCGTGTTTTGTGTCTCGGTGACGCCACCCCAAGCCATGAAGTTATTGAGGAACAGGGACTTCACAGGTACTTTGCGCTGAAGGGTCAACCTGAAACCCGGATTCATAAGCTGGCAGTCATTTTCAAAGTTTTTCGCCCCTTTGGTAACGGAAAGTTTTTTCGTTGACGCCCTCGACGTGAGTTTGCTTGAAAAATTTGAAAGACAGGGATCACGATAAACTTCGTCTTTGAGTTCTCGCTGAAAAACGGCGGTGGTGGCCCTCAGCAGCAGAACAGCGTTGAAAAATCGGATGTAAACGCATTCTCAGAGATTTGCTCTGGTTATCAATGAGGCTATGCACTACGAACAAAATCGCTGCCGCTGCCAGATCGCTGCAGGAGCGGGCGCAGAATTGCTGGGGCAGGTAGTAATTTGGTCTTTGAGTCAGAATTAAGAGTGATGAGCATATTCCGATTAATGTGGAGGTAATGACTGGTCCAAATGAAGAACCATCGCAATGTTAATGAGCACATGTCAAGTTGTTGGCAAAACTAGCAGAGATGACTGCCTGCGAACCACACCTATCCATTCTATGTTATGAGAGCAGCGCGACATTGCACTGCGCCATTGCGCCCAACAGTCTCTCGCTGATAGAGTGGATGAGATTATTTTCGCGCCAATGAAGGCAATGCATGACAACTACACGGCCGGGGTTCGATCCACTGCCTGTATTAGCGGAATGGGAGATCGCTCACTTAAAAAGAGCATTCGAAGATTTTGAATCAAAGAATTGAACAACCTATAAGAATTTTCGAATAAACTGCTCTTCCCGGATTTATTCTTTCCGGATATTTTTAGTGAATGACAGCTCCGAAAGGAGTCCGCTGGATTTTTTGAATTGACGGTTAAATTCGAAAATCAGACTTATGTTTAATTCCAAAATGGTTGAAAGTTTTATTCGACTATTAAAAGCCGAATTCTTGATTAATTTTCGAATAATAAAGAGATCCAATGGAACTTTTTCTTGCTTGTTTATCATTGAAATGTCGCGTCCTGTTCAATTTTAGAAAGCCAAATTACAGTAGCCACCTTTTGAAAAAAAAAAAAAAGGGCAGCTCCTACTTGGGAGCAAAAACAATCCACTTCTCGTTAGTTTCTTGATTTGAATTTTTCCCCGAATTTTTAAAATATAGTATTGTACAATATGTTACCCAATTTTTAGGCCAACTTTGCTAGAGCAATTTTTAGTATTGCAGTGATTTCTTTTCCTGCAATAGATCTGCTAAAACGACGACGGCGGCCCAACGATTCCCAAACTTTGAGTTTTTAATGTTCATGCATTACGGAATCGATTCGTATGCTCCTTCGATAAATTAAGTACATATAGGGCGATGTGAAGATACCTATTAAGGTACTAGAAATGTCTTCTTTCTACTATGGTTTCCTAGCACATTAGCTGAAAGATTTAGAAAAAGTCCAGAAATTTCCCGTCTGTTGAATTTCGCCTGGTAGCCATTCAATTCAGGGAAAAAGTATAGAAAATGCTTCTCGATTACTTGTGCAATTGATACGAAACGCTGCATCGCAGGTATATGGCGCGCGCGATGATTCTTAAGCCGCAGGTCCGGCGCGCGCGACGTTTCAGTGCATTGATTGCAAACGGAGTTCACCTCTGAAAAAGCAAAGCGATCTCCGGGGAAAAAGTGGACGCAAGCCATATCTTGAAATGGCAATTTAAACCTTGAGATACGCCTAGGTTTTAAACAAACGAAGAAAACTGAATAGGCGACAAGATTCCCTTCGAGAAATCGAACCCTTTTTCATCAATTGATTCAATTTCGTTTTAACAAATATATGGCTCCGGTTATTGTAATCGAAAACTGATAAACTAGGCTTAACTCAAAAGGAAATGGATCTTGTTCCACCTTCTAACTGTCTTGGTTTACCTCCGTCTTAAAATTTGAACGGGAGTTTTAAAATACTCTGAGGACATTTTGCCCAGGTTCAATCGTAAATTAGGTTCCTCGCTTGCCGCCGCACTATTTCGTGTGCTCTGGCCACTCTGCAATCAGCGACAGCCACCTGTCGCCGATGTTTCCAATCAGTCCCATCCATAAATTTGATGGACAAGCAAGATTTGTTAGAGTTGCTCAATAAGAGTTGGCGCTTCTATGAGGGACATTCCCAGGTCACAACCAGCACGTTTGAGCTTGTGTAAGATTAATATAAGATGCAACTTCAAATTGAAGATCTAAGTTGCATATTAAGAGGAATTACTACTCGCCCCTGGAAAACAGCAGAAGCGAAGTATCGAAAGCTGGGCTCAACGTGAATGCAGACAGCTAGCAGCGACCGGTGTAGCGGCATAATATTTACATAATCTCCTGCTGAACTTGTGAGATTCGATGAATGGAAGCTAGTGTTCGAGGCTTCAACGTCGTTTATGAGCAAAACGGAAGATTGGCGTACCGCGTCAGTGTGTTTCTCACAGTTTATGGATAAAATTCGTCGTAAACAGCTCATCCTGGACGCAGCCATCTACCCGAAGAGGGCACGATAACGCACAGATAAAATGAGCTTCGATGAACACTTTCAGCAATAATATAATGCTTTTCATACTTTTGGTGAGTTCTCTAAGGGAAATCTCACATTTGTTATATATATTGAATGCACAAGTCATATGCTTCAGATAATGTTATTCACAACAGCAGATGTCGATGCACGGAGAGGTAATAACTAGAAATTCTAATATTCAATCTATAAGAATCGATTTTTTCAAAACACTAATGAACCTTCGGGGATCTATGTGTGGCAGCGACTTACCGTGCTATGGGTTTTTCAAACTACTTCTGTTCGCAATCACTTTATTCATAACCAAAGAAGCCGGCCTTTTTTCTATAACAGCCAGCAGCATTCGACCGTCTGCATCATTCGCTTGGTTCGGCCAAACAGAGGGCCAGCTCCGTAAGCGCTTTCCATTTACCGCTTGCAGCATTCGTTTGGCTCAGCTCTCAGAGCCGAACAGCGGTGGGTGATGCCATAACGATTACATTCGCTGACCAAGGCGCCCGACGCGGAGTGGAGGGCGTCTGGGAGGTACCGCCTAGTTTTTTGACGGCTCTACGTCACAGGCAGCGAGCGGTAACCGACGCGGCGACGATAATGTTCGGGAAAATTTCGGTCGCCGCGCCTAGGCTGACACTCTGCGACTAGTCGCCGGATTGTGCAAGTGTGCAGACCGCTTTATGGTACCCACGGGACGTCAAGCGAACGCTTGGCCGTCCGGCGGAAGGATTAATAGATTCCTTCAAGTATTTTAGCATGCCCAAGGGCCCGATTAGAGTCACACTGCTGTCAAGCGACGGAACTCTATACGGGCGTTCGGCCGTGGAGCGCGCTGGCTCTCGAGTGTTAAACGATGATTAGAGCCGATTTTCTGCTGCGGAAAGGACGAGACGCCTGCACGATTGATGAAGCTTCACATTGTTCACAGCGTCAACGCTCTCGAACCGTCAATGCTTAAAATTTGGATTTTGATCCCCAAAAACGGACATGTCCAAACAATGTTATGGTGGGGGTAACCGCGAAAGATATGGCTGCAGATCACTCAGGAGTCCGCGCGCCTGTCGCGTGCGCCGCTCGATAGCTACATTTCTTGTGGGCGCACAAAAGGCAGTGCAGGCTGCTGAGGTGCCCGTATGTTTCGTGGTTACCCCACTATATTTGTACTTTTTACGATTTCATTTCTTGCAGAAGATTTTGTCCATTATACTTGCTTCTGATTATGATATTAGATGTACGAAACTTGTTCCCGTATGTAGAGCACACCCTGTGAAACTCGTTTAAGGCCTGAACATGATTGAAAACAGTCTCAGTGTGAAGCTAGTGTACAAAAAGTTCTTCCGGGATCTCAACAGTAATCTGGTCAGTGACTTCCTCTGATGTTCGTCACTCTTATCATTCAAGAATGTGACACTTTCAGCATTGGGACTCACACCTTGAGAAACTAGCCTTAGGCAGTACCACTATGACGATGGAGGAGCGCGCAAGGCTCGCATGCCTAGTTGGAGAACTGTAGGTGTTTTTTCACCTACATTTTTATAAATTTCATTCAAAATTTTGTCCAGCATCGGGATCGAGAAAAGCATGAGGCGATATGAAATGGTAAAACGAGCACTGGAAGGAATCGACCGTGGAAACAAAAACGAAGTAACCATAGAAGTAGCAATTCCTCACTCCTAAACTTACTATTACGTCATTGGAACACTTGCATCTTGGGCTTTCCATATGATTTCGGCAACCATAATGTGTTGTTCAATATTAAGAACAAGGTATTTGGGTAATCTCGCGGTGCACTGTGCCGCACTTCGAGGTCTTATTACATCTCTCGTGGAATAATTCTTTTCTCATTCATTTCCTGCTGTTATAGCGACGTCATTCATCTGTTTCTGCGGCGTTTGGGCAATTTAAAGGCACAGTACCCCCTCATATATGAATTTTGAGATTTTCGTATTGTTGTGTAGAAGACCCCTCCTGTATAACACGTGCCGAGTGCGAGATCTCAACTCCTCCAAATAAGCGAGATAAAAGATCGATCGTGGCAGTACGACCTCCTCTTCACTACGCCAACCACAGGCCCGACCTCCCTTCCGGATTTTCTCGAACTCGATAGTTGCCAGATAAGGACGAATTAGAAATCTCAGCAAGTCGTCGTTCTTCCAGTCCATTGCTGGGCCGTCTCCATATCCTGGTCCCTTCCATTCTGAAGGGGGCTGCGATTGAAGAGAAATACAGGCCTGAGACAACTTGTCCACCAATTTTCACTCCTAAAAATGCCGGCATCTGGTTGGGAAGCCGTAACTCTGTTTCAGTTTTTCAGCGATTTTAGAGATACCATTGTGATCAGCGTATGACTCTCTCCAAGATCATCATGAAAACTGAGAAATAATTTCCTGGGTGTCCTGTGCCTTTAAAGGCAGGGTTCGCGATAATAACGACTTTTGAGCTTTCTTCATAAGAATGTAGATTTGGCCATCACAAAAGTAAAAGTAAGTGAAAAAACCCGGAAATTAGCGGGGAAAACGCTCAAAAACAAAGTATAGCGGCTAATTACTGGTGTCGGCCGGCCCCCCTATTTAACGCGATTTCCATTAATGCTTGCTTATCCGACATTTATTTTGCTGGTAAAGGAATCAGTAGTCTTAGAAACGTCTACAAATTACTTTAGGTTGAAAATAAAAGTTGACGAAAAACAGGCTTTCTACCCAAATCTCAATAATTGGGGGTAAAGGGAGGACACTAAAGCCATAACTTTCTCCTGAGAGTTTTTTTCTCCAATTTTACTTATTTTCACTATTGTGATGTCCAAATCTACCATTCTAAGGTTGATAGCACAACAGCCGATTTTATCGAGAAATTCTGCCTTTAAAGGTACAGTACACTTTCAGATATGAATTTTGAGATTTTCATAATGAGTAGAAGACCCTCTCCTGTATAACACGTGCCAAATGCCAGATCTGTTCCTCCAGAGGCAAGATATAAGCGACCACCACAGGCCTGACTCCTGGTCACCACTGACAGGCCCGACCCCTAACAGATTTTCGAACTTGTTAGTGGCCTGATGACGGATGAATTCCAACGTCGTCGTTCCTTCAGTCCGCACATCAACGCCTCTTATTCTGGCTTTCTACAAAGAATGCGAATAATAAAGAGAAATACAGCCTGAGACAATCCCTGTCCACCAATTTTCACCTCAAAATCTAGGCATCTTTGAAGAGCCATAACCTCTTCAGAGGGGTTCTGGACGATTTTAGAGATACACCAGATCATGTGACTCTTCCAAGATAAGCATGAAATCTGAAAATTAATTTCCTGATAACCAGCCTTAAGCCCAGGAAAACGCTCAGAGGAGAGAAGATGGCAAAAAGATTCAAGCGGTTCAGCATCCGTACAAACACATAGCAAAGTGTGCCTGAATGAGAAGGGCGGCCTACGCGGCCGGCGTGCTTGCAGCAGGCGGCCGTCGTATGTGCCGCCTTCGGATGAGTGTTGGATCGCAACGACGGCCATTTCCTTTTTCCCCCACGTCTGCCGTGCTGATTGATCGGCGCAGTGCCACTGCCAGCCGGTTTCAGCCCCGTCAGCGTCGATGGCGGTGGGGACGTTTCGCATGCTCGTTCTGGAAGGCGAACGCGGACGGCAGCCTGTCACAATGCACACCGGCCGCATGGGCCGCCATTCTCATTCGGACACACCTTAGATAGCGCCGCGGGATGCATAGCGTCGAACAAGTGCCTGCCGCGTTTTCACTTCTACAACTGTTCTTTTGAGGTGTTTCAGCGCAGTGGTGTTGCTCGATCGTGTTAGGGTCTAACCACTTCAAGTTTATTTTGGGCTATGTGATTCACGGCTCTCAAAAGTTTTGATGAGCATCTGTGTAAGAATTTTCTTATTTGCGAGCTTTTAGGTACGAAATCTTGAACAAGCTGGATGGTACGGTTGTAGTGCGAGGATCTTTTCAAGAGACGGAGGTAAACGACGCCTTGTGAGAGTTGTTTGCCTCATTTTACTTGAAAATGAATAACTTGAAGTGAGTTGAGTGCTGGAATCTGTAAAATAGCACACGAAATGCATAGGAGCGTCGTTTTTCGACCTTTATATTGTTTCTCTTATCGCCTTCATTTGTTTCAAAACTGTCTCATCGCGGTAATTATGGCACAGAGCTGATCCTCCGATGATATGGAACTGGCCATTGCAGACCTGCTGAGATAAGCGCCAAGCAATTCTTACTAGGAAAGCACTGCATTATGATTCTGGGGAGTTCGCGGCGCTTTGTGCTTGGGAACCATGTGGCTTTTCTAAACACTTACAGTCTGATGCAACAAATTTTTAGAACTATTTACAGTTTTCCTTTTATCTTTATAATTTATTGAATATCAGATTGAAAATTTTCATGACAAAAAATTACGATCCCCTTTACCTGTGGATCAGGGATGTGCTGAAAAATATTTTGGAAACAGAAAACAGAAAACAGAAAATCTGGTTTGAAAGAAAACAGAAAAAAATCTCCAAAAATGGGCAGAAAACAGAAAGTTTTAAAAAATCAGCAAAGCGTGTTCAGCGTACACATTAAACGAAATTTTCAAAACAGTGAGCTTTTTAATAGATTTTTGAGTGATCTGTAAGCACACTCATTGACATTTCAAAACCTTGCAATGAAGCCAGAGCAAAAAGTATAGACGCTCAGAACTGCAGATTATGAGTGCGATGAAGGGTGACAAATCTTCATCAAATCTTCCACTTCCCAGGCGATGAAAGCCCGATTATTTATTAGAAGCTCAGCATATGTCTTTACAAGGAGTACGTATTGAAGTCAGACTAGCTTTCCGTTCCTGAATGTACATATTTTGACACTTATCGCGGGATAACTGCTGGTTTGAACACTGTACTACTCCTCAGAGCTGGAAGTCACGCCCGTACCACCTGTGCCGTTAGAGTATAAATGACCTGACGCGTCGTTCGCTTCACCGTTGAGAGCCTCTCGTACCTCTGTGACAGAATTATCATCTGCCTCATGGGCTTACCATTAGCTTCGGAGCGCTTCATCTTAACTGAGATTCTGTGCCATCTGCGTTGCAGTGAATTAAAACACGTATTTTAGAGTTCGCGATGCGCTGGCACAGTTGGGGCCAACATTACCCCGCTCCATCAAAGCGGGCACGTTGGGGAGGCGATGTATTCGTGAAGGAAAGCCGACTCTGGGAGAAATCGCCGCTACGGCTCCGCGATAGTGCCGCTTTGGGGCGTGCAGGCACCGAAGCGGCACTATCGCGGAGTCTGGCAATACCACGGAGCTATAGCAGGGACCCGACAGTACCGCTTTGGATCTGCAATAACGCCGCAGCAGCTCCGGGAAAGTGACTGATATGGAAGTGATTTAAGAATTGTAAGACAACTAGAGA